>JAJJMC010009346.1:2079240-2127498 GCA_023531435.1 Papaver californicum | reverse complement strand
GGTAAATGATAAAGTTATAGGTAATGAAATACATTAACTTCTTCCAATTATATTTCCTTTGCGGCGCTACGCAAAAAATAGCGTCAAAATGCAAAGATAATGTAGATATAACTGCGTCAAGAGATTCCACCCAAAATGAAAACTTATAAAGAAATTTAGCAACAGAATAAATCAATGACAACAACAGAAAATTCGGCAACCAACAAAATTTGATGAATGTCCTTTGTCATCACCATGTGATGTGAATACCAGTGTCTGTATTTCGATCCTTAATTTCTGTAATAACATTACACATAAATTCTGAATTTGTTTCAAGTATTTTCTCAACTGACTGACTAAAGATTAGTATGTGGTATCACATTCTCTCTTCCTAGGAATAGGATTTCTTTTGTTCCTTAACTTAATATCTGTCGTACCTACAAAATAAGCCCTCTACCTCTAATTCATTACATCATTTACGATTAAACTCAGTAAAACCATTACATGGGTTTCAAAAACTTCATCAAATTATTCACTAACTTCCAATATTCAGTTCTCATGAGGATCTTGAGAACCAGCTAGCTGACGCAACCAATGTCGTAGATATCCCCCAACATATGGCTCTAAGGGCAAGCCAGTGGTTTCCGGTAGAAACAAGTCAATGAAAACCAGCAAAAAGAAAAAGCCAACCCTAGCAACAGAAACATGTAAATAGGGCCTACAGCACTTGAATAGCTCAAGTACAATACAATCATGATGAGGTAAGAAAACCAATTAGCGACTGCTAATGGCAGCCCTGCCATCCCTGCCAATTAGGGAGGGAGGGAGGGAAAGTTTTACAAAATGGTTTTCTTCCTTCTTTTGAATCCTTTTCCCATGCTTTCCGTTGGTCAACAACCAACAGAAAAACAATGCGCCAGTCAGTTGGAGGCATGCAAGAAAAAGAGAGTTTTCGTTTTCTTCTTCACAACACCACTTTAGCCAAGCCTTGGGACATTACCTACCCGGCAAGTTCTTTCGTTTCGGAGTTTCTTCGAAATCAGCTTTATTTTCAAAGGAGATTCAAAAATCCTGCATATCCGCGTGAATGCTTCTTTTGGTCTTTCTATGGCTTCATGTGCTTCCTTTTTTCTAACTAGCTAGTTCGTTCGGAAGTTTTGAAGGAGGGAGGGAGGGAGTAAAAGTTTCATCAATAACCTTTATCCAGTTCATCTTCGGAGATTCAGGGAGTGACAATAAGAAAAGGAACTGAAGTACAGCTGGATGAGCAGAAAATGAAGTTAGTGAAGATGCATTTAAACATAAAAGACCTATTAGTATGTATAATTTGGATGAGCAGAAAATGAAGTTAATCTCCACATGCTCATAACTATGATTTTGGTATGTGAGCTTCTCGCACATTAACATTGAAAGAAAGGGTGAAACAAATAAAAATTGCTAACAAGCCAGTAGAATATTTGATTCTAACAAGATCAATTACAACTTCAGTAAAATCCTTTCTCTATGCTCGACATATCAGTAAGCAAACCAAGTATTTACTAAAGCTCACATAGCCAATAATAAGGGCTGCCCAAACAGATGAGCACAACTTTTTATGTTAATGATGAGGATATCACTTTTCAGAAATGAAGATTAGGCATTAAAAATATATAACCCTATGGGGGTTTTCTTAGGGGGGTTTTAGGGAAGCAGAAACACTCAAAAGAGATCAGAAAGTCTCAAAACTGATCAAAAGCACAACATTAAATGTGTCATTCAAGTAAACAAACTTCATCTTCATCAAAATCTCTTCGTATACACACACACGCTATATTTTATACAAATCAAAACCAAAAAGAGAATCCAAAATGAAAGTGGGTAAGAAGAAAAAGAACTTACCAGTTAGTGGGTGTTTAGCCGTTTGCAGACCAAGCCACGAAAATTTCCTAAACACTAGACCTAATTCCAGCAGAGTGATAGTATAGAGAGGGAAGGGTGATGAAAAACCCTAACCCTCTTTCATTTTTTTCTTCTTTCTTTTTTTGTCTGGCAAGAAAACAACAAAAGTTTGTACCGCGAAATTCACAACGGTTTTTGCATTTGAGTTGTACGGAGTAGTGCAGAGAGCACATTTTAACATAGGAACCGATTTTGTGAGTTCTGGACCGCCATGGCCGTGCCAGTTTAACATTGCCAAGGAACCCATCATCATGATCTGACCCTCAAATCCACAATTTTATTCCCCTTAATCTTGATATGGAGTCGAGACAAAAACAAGATGAAGTGATGAAAAATATCGCACCAAAAAATGATTTTTCGTTCATGTTTTATGCGGGAGAGAAAACATGTCCACACAGCGTGGCATAAAAGACACTTCAATAAGGTGGATAAAATTGTACCTTTGGGTTCAAATCGAGATGATGCGTTTCCTGGCAATTTTAGAACAGTGACATAGAGCTCAAGCAATAAAAAAGAAACCTGGGCCAGGACGGCTCATACAACTTAAGCATTCAGAATTGCATTCAGAGAGTCGAAGAGATGGGAATGAGATGACGCTAGTCGCGTGCCCCCAATTGTGTTGCAAATTTGCAGTTTTCTTCCCTCCCCGTATTCTTTGATTAAGCTGTCCAAGTAACTCCAAGCTTTGTTCAGGGACATATAATTGTGCATTCGATGTTCCAGATGACGGATTCTTTTCTTGACAAGTAAAATGATGGTTCTGCTCTGCTGCAACGTTATACCATGAACATGGATGTCCAATTCCAACACCAACAAAAATTACAACGATATGGGATCGTAACAAAACGTCTCACCCCCCAGTCACCTACTACTTTTATCCGTGTAGACGTAAAATAGCTCGATCATGTTATTAAAATATCAGTTTCAGATAACGGGATATCTCAATTTAACAGTTCTCTAAACAGTCAGTTAACCCTTTGGTGTCACTAAAACCCGAATAAAGCAGTGAATATGGCATAAACGCATGTGGCAAGGAGGGGCTGCTGTCTTCCCTCAACTTACCAGGTTTCCCACTTTAATATCCGGTATGGACATACATGTTTTGTTTTTTAATTTGGAAAGGAGGGCATAAGACTTGATAGTAATAATGAGTGTTAGCTAGAATGATTTGAGAATGATTTATGTATCTAGCAGATCATCTTCATTTAAAAGCACTACATTTACAGCTTCAAATCCAACTATCACATGATCAAAAAATTGCAACCACCACATTTTAAAGCTCCAAATCCAACTATCACATGGATTAAAAATCAACAACTACGCCAAATCCCTACAATTGCTTTTTTCCCTTGAGTTAAGAAGTTAGGACTCTTTCTCTAAAAACATCTCGCAATTTGATTTCCCAACTAAGTACAAGGTTTTAAAAAAAAACATAAACACTTAACCCGCAAAATGATAGTCACTGATTCTTTCCCTTGATTAGATACGCGTGTTATCTCTCTATATGATGAACAACTTTTCTAAGTATAAATTAGGGGATATTTACAGATTTACAAGCAGATTCACCTGCATTAATAACCTGATTTCAAATAAAGATCCTCCTGGAAAGCAACTCCTGAAACAAGAAATCACCGAGAACTTAAAAACACTTCTGAGTGATTAGTTTCATATGGCATCTGCTAAATTTTCAATGCTAAAGTGAAATACGAAAGAATTTTGTGGACAGCTGCATATCATGGCATCTCAGTGTCATATGAACATGCATTCAAGACCATAGAACTCATAGGATGGTCAATCACAAAAACAATAGTACGATTATGTGGAGTTCATCTAGCAGACTAGCACCTTACCGAGTTAGACAAAAAAGAGTAAAATCCATCATCAGATACGTGAGGGTTCAGTAAGTTGATTGGACTAATCAATTGCAACAATGAAGATATATAAAAACAAGCCCACCAAACATGCAAAAAGAGTTCAACAGATTAATTTGTTGGGTGTTTCTAAGTAGCAGGCTGATTCATGCAATAATAACTGAAATCCAAGTTTGAACATGCATTACACTGAATGCTCAAACATTGAACTGGTTTCCTTGTATTATTTTGTGAGGACTCTTAGACTTCTTTCTTGGTTTCAATAATTTCAGTTATACAGGAAACCCCTAAACATCAAGCTTTTAGACCAACAAAGAAAACATATGACAATTGGTCCAAACAAAATCACCAGAGGTTCATGGATTGACTGCCGTAACCTTCATGGAAGAATATGGCATGCATTCGAATTTAATATGAAAATATATCGGAAGATTAAGAACTCACCTCTATTTACTTGTCTATCTGTGTCACTATAACCTCTAACAAAACCAGCAGAACTTTTAGTCACAACATCTGAAGCTACATCACCAAGCCCATATCCAAATGAATTGGATATATCGTCAGAATCAGTAGACCACCAAAGGGAGTTTCCACATATAGAACCACCACCATAGAAGTTTTTGAGCTCCCCTTCAGGAACACCATTTGATGTTCCATACACTGGTGTGTCTTCACTAGTTTCAGAGTTTCTACCAATTCCTCCCCCTTCAAAACCATAATTGTTGTCTCTGCCATCTGAAGCTACACCGCTAAGCCCATGACCAAATGAATCAGATATGTTGTCAGAATCTGTAGACCGCCAAATGGAGTTTCCAAAGATAAAAGAACCCCCACCATAAATGCTTTCTGATTCTACTTGAGGAACAGCATTTGATGTACCATACAACAGTGCATCTTTAAAAGTTTTAGTGTTTCTAGCATATCGTCCCCCTTGGAAACCATAATTGTTGCCTCCATCTCTATACGAAGGACTACCAGTAATATAGCTGGAAGTACTTCCTTCAGTTTGAGCACAAAGAGGGGAGGAAAAGCAGTTTGCACCAGCTGCAGTACCAATACACCCACTTCCTGGACCCAAGTAAGCAGCATTAGAGCAAGAGGAGTTTGTAGAAGAACTCATGCCTCCACCATTGCCCCACATATTCGTGGTTGTGGAGGTCAAAACATATCTAATTGCTCCTTCACCCCAATTATTATCAAAAGAGCTACTATATCTACTTGAAGGTCCGCTGTAGTAGTGATTCAAATCTTGTCCATATCCAAAATTAGAATTGAAGTTTGCATTTCCTCCATAGCTTGCACTCAGTGCCTGATCAGAGTTTACACCCATTCTTAAACCAGAAGGACCCAATGGAGAAAACCCACATATAGAGATTGGGTAAAATCCCTGATTGTGGCCAGCAAGGAAGTTATTGACCCTTTTCGGGGGAGGTAACGTTTTTGGAAAAGCCCGCTGAACCTTAACCATTTTACCATTCAGTTCATATATTGTTTTGAGCAGTGCTGTGTCAACAGATTCCTCTGATTCATATGTTATGAATCCAAATCCTCGAGGTTTTTGGGTGTTGTGGTCATACATCACTGCGGCACTTGTGATAACCCGAATTGTTTGAAGTACTGTTTGAAATCACTTTCTGTGACTGTTGATGCTAAACCACTTACAAATATCCTTTTAGTGTGAAAGGGACCTGTATTATCTGTTGCCGCTTCTATTCACAATCTTATGATTGTACTCAGACACAGCCTTCCTTGCCTCGACCTGGAAATTTGTAATTTTAATTAGAAAAAAAACAAGTTTATATACTAGGAGTTAAGGCATCGTAGTTTTCTATAAGTTCCCACAAAATAATCAGATTTAAGAACTCCACTTCTTAATGAGAAAAAGAAAATCCAAAAACTGCAATTATGTTTTCATGTTCATCAACAAGGAGAGGAAGAAAATACAAGAAAACCGTGTCCAAACATCCTCTAGGCACAAGCATTGGTTGAATTCAAAATGCATACGAACTGGCAGGTTTTTCAATAGACAATATTTTATCTATAAAGTAAAATTAAAAGTTTCTAAACTAGACACAATTAGCTTCAAGGAAAAAAGTGACGTTGGGTGTAGCTACATGTTATGCTAGTAATTTAAAATCTATTGTGAATTAAAAGCTTCATTTGTAGAGGATGGAATATAAGAAACAGGAAATTAGAACAGCAATAACCTTTCTGTAGATCCACTCCGGGGACTCAGGAGAACCAAATTAGCATAAATTGAACTAGAGCTGGAATCCCTGCTACTCCAATCATGCAACTCCAGGTTCTTGGTTCCTGCAACAAATAAGTTAGAGAATGGTATAATTAAAAAGCTACAGATGAAATTAAAAATTAAAAAAGAAAAAAGATATGAAAATTTTAAATGGTCATCAAATAAATATACATTACGGCATTTTTGTACCTCGGTAAAAAAAAGTAGATTGACACGGTAGGACAAAGCTTGGCCTACTACAATAAGCAAACTACTAAAGCAAGGAGCTTCGGAGTCTGGGAGGAGATGCCTCTAATATGTATAGAGATGAAGTCATGGAAACCATTCCAACTCCAAATCCCACAATCATAGTTCCACTAACAATGAGGGAAGGCAGTGAAGAAAAAGCCACGAGCATTGTAGCAAGGAACGTCATAACATCAGCCATCAAAACTGAATGTTTTTTGCCTAAAGAGTCATTAATCCAACAACCGAACGCCGCACCAAATACTGCCCCTACTATAGCCATGATAACAAGGTTTGCCTGCCAACAAAGATTTTGATGCATAAGGACTCCCTGATAAAATTCACCACTATATTTCTTTTAATAACATGTGTAGGAAGAAGATGCTAACTGAAGCTTACACGCAGAACATATTGGAAACCATTTGGAAAGTACAAGGAGGCAATAGTCAAAACTCCTGCAATCAAGTAAATTTGTTCAATTATAATTGAACTTAGAAACACGAATTATCTTATTCAACTGAAATTATCAGCTCAATAAATGAAAACAAAACACAAATAAGGACCTGTAGGAAGGTAGTAAATATAGGCTAAATATAAGATTATGGGTATCGCTTTAAGAAAATGATGCGAGGAGATAAAAACCATGCTTTACACTACAAGATTCTGAATGTCTACACTGCGATCCAAAATAAAAGATTACAGAGCAATGTCTTTTCAAGTAAGAGTCAAAAATATATTACCACGAATATGGTTATTAAATGAGGAACATAGTAGGCCTTGAAAACAGCATTAAATTGGTAACATGATTTAGGTCATCCTTAAACTAATGAATGATAACTTACTAGAGTATGAACCGAAAAGGATAGTTCGTGAGCCAATTGAATACCTGTAAAATAACCAACAAGCACTCCTCGAATGCCAGCAGAGAATGCAAGGCGTGTGAAATAAATGAACTTCTCATCTAAAAACCAGTGCTCTCCCCAAGAACAAAAACATGCAATAAAATGAGTACCACCCTGCACCACTGTGCAGAGCTTATTAAATCTAATTCACCTGCATTAATGATCAATGATTAAGTTTGATATAGAAAAATAAATAAGAAAAACATTGAAATAAAAAGGAACCACAAACAGTAATTTTCAGCTTCATAACCACGAACATTTGAGTGGCCAACGCACAATTCCAATTCAATATCAAGTATAATAAGCCATCTAGTGTATGAGTGGAACGACCTTGTAAACAAGCCCACAAGAAACATGCTAGCGGAATAACCACATTCGTGCTAGGGGCTGAGATCCTAGACACATGGGTTTATGAGGACAGTGGCCCCTGTACACCACAGTTACGATTTCTGCTGTTCTTTGGGGCATGATTATTGCAGATCAATAGAAACATTTTCAGCCATTTGTCATCATTCATTAATACTGAAACAAAATAAGGTAGAAGAAACAGCTATCTAACTTGCAGATACCCAAACCCTTCACCCATCAGTGTATATGAAAATCAACTAGTATACTACGATTTAGGGTTACACCGAAAAGCACACATATTCAAATCCTAACTTCTCTTTTCTTATCTTTTTTATACTGTATTATGCTTTTTTGTTGTTGTTGTTGTTGTTCATTCCGAGATTAGATTTTTTTTAGGAGTATTTTTTTTTTGAAGCATGTGAAAATTAGATTTGATAAAGCAAGAAAACTAATCAATTTTTCAACCAAAAAAATAAATAGCAAAATCAGTATAACAAAACCTGCTGATAAGTGATACCAGAGAGTGGAAGCTGCTGAGAAAGATGACGACAAGAATTCCTAAATTTTTCATGAGACTTACAAATTTCTGAGTGGCTAAATGTAAGATTGAGGGTTTAAGGGTGACAATTTTCTCTTTGTCAGTGACTGCAGGGTTTTAGAGAGGAAGTGAACAAAAGAGGAAAGATGGAGAAAACGGTGGAGGGAAAGTGGCAGAGCGAAATTTCCAATTCCTTTCTGGATTCCTATATTACCCTTAGATTTTATATTTATTTTTAAGAGTAAGTCAAGTGGAGACTTCCGGATAGGGCAAATCCATTTATGGACAGTGGCAAAACGGTTTATCGACTCATATTGAACCAATCGTGACAGGTTGGGACGGTTGTCTCAAATATGATTTAATAATGATTATATTTTAATATTATCTTAACAATTATATTTTCTTTTACCTATATAATTTCATTCCATTTACCAATTTTAAATATATTTAAAAAAAAAATTTGAAGGAAAGAAGGGTTTTCCATTAAACCAATTGTGAGATACGCCTCTACTAGATCAACTGCTTCAATTAAATCAACTGCGAGCCTTCATTCAGATTGAGAGAACTTATAATCAAGTTGACCAGTGCTACTCGGAAACATGAAGTTGGAATCGCTAGTAATCGCGGATCAGCATGCCGCGGTGAATCTGTAGCCGGGCCCTGTACACACCGCCCGTCACACCCTGGGAATTGGTTTCGCCAAACTGACTGCAATCTTTTTCTGTCCGTGAGGATCCCACCAGAGCGCCTTCTACTTCTAATAGGCCATGAACTAGATCAGAATCATTCTCAACGGATTAACCAACCAAAGTTAGCTTCAGCCATTATGTATTGAACCGAGGCAAAAGCCTCGGTAACGGTCGGACGATAGTAAAAAGTCATAGCAAACCTCGTCGCTACTTGTACTAAAATGGCCCGAAATTGACTTGGCTTCGCCAAACTCATCTCTAGAAGCCCGGCTCGCGAGGCGTCCCTCTCGCAGTAGGGAATCTCCCTCTCGCATACGCTCGAGTCTCTAAAGAGCCACTCGCCTCGCTCTTGTGACATGCTATGTTTCCCATTGATTGACACTAATGGGTGAGTCCCGTATAAAAAAAGAAATAGAATAATCTTCCAAATTTGGGAATCTCAATGAGGACCCATTTTTTTGCGCATCCATATATCCATATATAGGAAAAAGAGTTCGATTACTCTGTTTGCTCAGGGCCAAGCCATAATAAATGAGAGGTTATACGACTCAGTTCCAACATAATGACTCTGATATAACGGGCTCTTTTAGGAACTTGAATATTTCCCAGCTGTTCTGGGGGAATCTTTTAATATGAATCAAGAATGTTACCAGGAGCTAGATCGGTTCCCGAAGAGCAAGTAAGGATTGCTTCAACAAAAATGGATGGAATAGGAGCCCTCAAATTTATTAGATTACCTCATTTAGATTGAGGTTTGAAAAGATACAAGTAGGTGGAGAATTAGCATTCCACCAGTTATTTACATCGCCACGTATGGCATATTGGCATAGTTCATGAACCATCGAATTTACATTTTCGGAACAAATTGAAAAATGACTTCTTCAAAAGATTTAGTTAAGTCTATGATTTCTAAGACAGTTGATCTAATCCCCAAGGAATATCTCTAGCATCTCCTAGTACAGCCTTTGTAACATTCGTAGCATCTACATCTATTATTATTTTTTTAAATCTGATCTCCCAGCAAGAACTAATCCCATTTTACAAGCAATTGATTCTGCTAACAAGGAAGTAGTGGCTTCAAAAGTAATAGAAACACGATCTAGAAATTCTCCCAGGTGGTTTCTAACCACTGCTCCATCCGCACCATTATTTGGAATGAATGATGCATCAACATTGGTCTTAATATAAGAAATATTTGGTGGAGTCCATTGTTGTTGAAGATGCAAACAAACTTCATAAGAATTAGAATTTGATACATCAGACGTACATAGGGTGAAGTCATGTTCAATTCTTTTAAAAATCATACTAATTGAAAAATTAGCATTTGAGAAGATTATGTCATTTTTCATCTTCCAATGTTCTAAAGAATACATGCCTTCTTTTCAAATTTAAGATCATTCTTATCTGTCATCCATTCAACCATAATAACCTTATGGAAGTTAGCAAGACTATCACGACTCATATCTATTTGTGAAGCATTGTAAATTAATCTTGCCCAAGGACATTTAAAAAATAAGTGCAGAATAGATTCCTCTTCTTGCTTGCAGAAAGTACATCTTGGATCCATATCAGGCACAAATCTATGAATGTTTATCTTCATAGAAATACCATTGTTGATCATTTTCCATAAAAATATATGGATCTTGGGAATAATATTAGAGAAGGACCAAAAGATTTTTCATAGAATTTCACTAAAGCTAGAAGAACCTGGAATATTGTTTGCCAATAACTTATAGCAAGATTTGGTTGAAAATTTACCTAAGTTAGTCCCAGTCCATGTCAGGATATCTTCTGTAGAATTTTCATTATTGAGATAAATCAAAGATATTTGCTGCACTATATCTGATGGAAAAATATGTTCCAGAAGGTTAATATTCCAAGTATTATCCTCTTTGTAAATAAGATCCGAAATTTTCTGAATCTCATTTGGGATAAAGATGGGTTTACGAATAATGTGATTTATTTGACTGTGAAGCCAAGGGTCATCCCATATATAAAATTTTCTCCATTTATAACTTGCCAGAACACCCTATTTTCTAGGATCGATCTTACCTCAAGCATGTTATTCCATATAGCCGATCCTTTCTTTGAGCAGTCAACAGTCCAATAAGACATCTTTTTAAGATACTTGGTCGTTGATAGTTTCAACCACATTGCATCTTTATTCTCCAAGAATCTCCACACTAGTTTGCAGATAAGAGCCTTGTTAACCATTTCAATATTTCCGGATACCCAAGCCTCCGTAATGTTTTTGTAACCTAACTTTGTCCCAATTTATAAAATGTAGTTTCCGTTCATTAACATCATGACCCACCAGAAACTTCTCTGAAGTTTCTCAGTTTGTTGAGTTATCCCTTTTGGCAGAAGACATATTCCCATGAAGTATATTGGAATAGAGGCAAGTGTTGATTTTAAAAGGACTGTTCTACCAGCAGAGTTTAAGAAATGAGTTCTCCATCCAGAAAGTCCATTTTTGAATTTTTCTATCAGAAAGTTAAAACTAGATAGTCTGTAGTCCGATTTCAGGGGATATATTCCCATATACTTATCTTCTTCAACCATTTCTCTAACCTCCAGATCAAATATAACCGTTTGTTTCCTTAAATTAGATATTCCTTTACTGAAGAAGATAGAAGAGTTTTCATAGTTAATCATCTGCCCAGAGATAATAGCATATTCCTCCAAGATTTTCTTTAGATTAAACACATTGATCCTTGAGTTGTTGCGAAAGAAAAATAAGTCATCGACAAACATAATATGGGTAATAGTAGGTGCCCAATTATTAAGTTTATATTCCTGGTATAATCAATGCTCTTCATATTTCTTCATTAAATAAAGAAAGACCTTGGGAGCATATTATAAATAGAGTTGGAGATAGTGGACAACCTTATCGAAGTCCTCTTTCACTTTTAAAGAACTTTAGGAACACCATTGATGTTGATAGAGAAAGAAGCAGTTTTGACACAAGTCATAATGAGAGAATGAGCTTTGCCAGCTGTACCCATGAAAGAAAGCATGTCCCCTAGAAAGTTCCAATTGACTCTATCATAAGATTTTGACATATCTACTTTCAATGCAAACTGACCATTAGGAGGTTGAGACTTGTTCATAGAGTGTAATAGTTCTACAATTATGATATTATCCAGTATTTGACGCCCAGGCACAAAAGCATTCTAAGACTAGCTAATGAATTTATCAAGATAAGGTCTCACTCTTTATGATAAGATTTTATCCACCACTTTATACAACACATTACAAAGAGAAATTGGGCGAAAATCACTTGGAGAACTTGGATTTCTTATTTTTGGTATTAATGTAATATTGGTGTGGTTGAACCCATCAGGAAAGGCAACATAATTGAACACATTATTTATTGAATTAACCACATCATTACAAATAATTGACCAATATTTTTTATAAAATACATGAGAGTACCCATCCGGCCCTAGTGAAGTGAAAGATCCCATTTTGACTAAAGCAGACCATATTTCTACTTGTGAAGGTATTCTTGATATATATCCATTGTCAACTTGTCCAAAAGAGTTTTGGTTTGTTTCCAACGTATTTAAGTAATTTGAAGGAGTGGGCTGTTTGAATAGAGATTGAAAGTGATTAATGAGTTCTTCAGAAATCTTGTCTTGATCCGTAACCCATGTGATACCATTTTTCAAAAGATGAGTTATTGAATTTTTTTCTTCTTCTCTGTTGAACAGATAGATGGAAGTGTCGAGTATTCATGTCCCCACTTTATCCCATAACTGCTTCAAACGTTGATCCCAATATGTTTCCTCCATAATCAAATAGTCATTAAGTTCTGCTGTAACTATTTTATTTCTTTGAATATTTGCTACAGTTGGTCTCCAAGTCTGGATTTTAAGAAGTTTTTCTTCAAGCAATTGATTTTTTATTTTATACATCCAATCCTCTTACAACTCCAATCCATTAAGAAAATTCCTAGTTTATTCAATTTGGATTGAATACTCTCTTCAGGATCCAAAGATAAGCATTTCCCACTTTCTCTAGGAATTATGGATGAGAAATCCAGAAAGCTTCAAATTTATAGGAAAAAATAGTTCTTGGTGTATCTCTGCAAGTGTTTAAAATAATTTGGGCATGATCACTCGATATTCTAGGAAGATAGAAAATCGTTGCCTTATGAAAGGTCATACACCACTTCGGATTAGCCATAACCCTGTCAAGACGCTGAAGAATCAATCCATATAGGTTTCGACCATTGCTCCAAGTATAAGCAGGACCTTTAAAACCCAAATCAATCAAGATTTTGATGTATAAAATTGTTAAAATGAGAAATATTTAAATTAAGAACTGGCATACCGCCATATTTTTCTTCACTTGAAATTCTGGAATTAAAATCACCTACGAAGTTTTTGCATCCTTGAAACCCATGGACATAAGTTGACAGATTATTCCAAAAAATTGCCTTATCTGAAACCCTTGGAGGACCATATATATAAAAAAGATGCCAAGAAATATTCGGATCTTCATTATGAATCATAATATGAATGAGATTTATAGAATCTGATATGATTTCCAAATTAAATTTTTTTTCGGAGTAACCAAAGACCCCCACTTCTACCAATAGAAGACACAATACAAGATTTTTGAAAACCAAACTGAAGAATATTTGAAGAGAATTCTGACTTGACATTTTTGTTTATGAAAGAAAGGTTGTTGATGGTCTAGTGCCATTGAGGAAAGATTTCAAGGCTATAATTGTTGGGTTATTCTTCAAACCTCGACAATTCGAGGATAAAATTAACATTTATCCTGCGGCACTTGAGGAGTAGCCGCCTTACCATTTTCTGGATATTGATTGAATGAAACTTTTCTGGAAATCTTAGGCCTTGGAGAATTTTTTCTGACATACAATTATTTTTGCCTTCTCTTATAACCATTTGATTCCAAATTATCCTCCTTTTGGGTAGAAGAATTCTGATTTTGAGATCTAGCCATTGTTTTCCATTCATTAATATTGATGCTTCCCTTTGATTTTAGTTTAGAAACCACTTCTTTACCCCTGTCATTACCAAGATATATAGGCACTTCATGGTCAGATAAATGAATACCCTGATTTACATTAATATTCTTAGGAAATATGGGATCACAATATTTTTTCATTATGTTGTTCTTTCTTGAGTAGGATATTGAGAAATCCTTATTAACTTGTATTACTTTTTTTCCTTTATCCAATCCTAATCGTCTTTGAAATTCAGTTTGAGAGTTCGTTATTGGTGTTGATGACCCGCCTTCCGAAATAGTTAACCCATCAGTATATGATGAAACTCGTAGTAATTCTGGAAGTCTGACCTCTTTCAATATAAAACCAGGATCAGAAACCATCCCCTTATCAGAAGAACTTGAATCTAGATTAGTTTCCTTTCCAGGATATTCATCTACCACAAAAATATCTTTAAACACAGGAATATCATTTATTTGGACTCGATTAGAAGCATAGATAGAAGATTTATAAGTGGGTTGGAGCATATCCAAAGCATGTTGATGAAGTTCCTTAGGATATTTTTGAAGAATATGGTCCTTATAGTCGTCGAGTTTAGGGCAAACTTTCTTTACATGACCAATGCGACTACAGATAAAACAAAACCTGGGTAGCCATTCATATTTCAAGTTGACAACATAATTTGGGTTATTTGGAAGAGGGAATGATATGGAATAGGTTGATGAATGGCCATATAAGTCTTTGTTCTTGTAATTTTTTCCCATGTTGTTGCTTTATATATTGGAATTGGCCTAGTTTTTCCGATTTGAGAGATAAATTCGAAAACAAACATTGTACTAAGGTTTTCAACAGGTAAACCATGGATCTGTAGATTAAATTCAGCCGACTTAAATTTGTAATCACCTGGAATCTTTCCTGAAGTGCATATTTCCAAAGCATATTGATCATATTTGATTATCCATGGGGTTCCTTCCATAATCATTTCTAAATCTGAGTGTAATTCAAACTTAATTAAGAAGGTTTCATATATAAAAATAGAGACATAGTAAACATGGTTGGTTTTCCATATTTTTTGGAGAATCTCTCTCACAACAGTAATTTGAGGAGATTTTGCAGTAGTGATTTTCATAAGCAGACAATTCTAGTGGTTTAGTTTGGATCCAAGGATATTTGTATTGATATTAATGGTAGATGAAAAATTGTCATTAGAAAGTAGGTTAGGGCGTCCACAGTGGGACGAGTATCCCAAAAGACCAAAGACTAAAAATTTTAGTCTTTGGTCCGGCCCAAGAACAGCCGTAAATGGTCGGGCGGTGCTCTAATGTAACGTCTGGTGTTGGGCGGTGTCCCAGCGTACCGCTTGTTGAGACGGGCTTAATTCTAGCATAACGCTTGGGCGAGGCGGACTCCTAATGTAACGCTCGATGTGGGACGGAATCGGAGGATAACGCCTGATAGTGGACGGTCTCCTAGGACCACGCCCAAGAGACGGGAGGAGCACTAGTGTATCACCTGATGGGGCAGTGTCCCAGAATCACGCCTGGTCGAGTATCACTTGTGCGAATGGAGCGTGTGAGAAGAAAGGGACGGGCGGTGTCCTAGCACCTCGCCTAGAATTCCAAGCGGAATGTTGCGGCCCGCCCCATCTTCACTTTCTTCTTATTCATCCGCAACACCAATTCATTCAGGTCCCAGCTCTCTCTTCCTGGAGGACAAGACGCTGCTGCTAATCGATTGAGTTTTCATGGAACAATAAAGAGAAGACTTGATTTGGTTTGAAGAACAACGTGAAGAGAAGGTTCAAACAAGGAAAGAAGAGTTAGGTTGTTTGAGACTTTGGCAGAGGATGTGATGAATGAATGATAATCGTTGTCGTGAATTGAGAATGAATGGTTGGTTGAATGTGTGAAATTATATGCAGGGAAGGAGAATTTGATGTTTAAAGTTACAAACTAATTGTTGCCTGAATCCACCATCGAGTTGCACAACAAATGCTTGATTAAACGCATCAATGAAGTTGTCGTGAGTAATTGGTCGAGCAAATGGTGCTAGGAATCAATTTAGAAGCTGAAGATAAACAAGAAAACAACTCATATGTTTCAGAGTTTGTAAACATTTATGATAGCTGGGCTTGATTAGGATTAGAATTTGGAAAGAGTTTCTTGCCGGAAATATTGCCAAACTGGAGACTATTGCTGACGATGTTTAAATTGATGAATGGAAATTGAATTAAGAGTTTGATTAGATTAGGAAAGTGGGTTTTGTGTTTGATTCGAAATTGTAGGAGGACGTGAGCTATAAAAGCAAGAGAAGAAAGCTACAGACATATCATATACCCTTCTCTCACGACTGCTCCACCCCAATAGAGAGGAGCTTTTCTCCTCTCCAAATTTTATCATTCCACACCATATCACTTTAAATTGCAAGCGGAAGTCTAGAGCCCCGTTTGGATGGGGTGGTGTCTTAGGCGTCCGCCTGGTGGTGGGCGTAATCCTAGAGCCTCGTTTTATCAGGCGTAATCCTAGGTTACCGCTTGATCAGGCGTATTCCTAGGTTATCGCCAGTGTTTTTGAGCGTTGTCCCAGAATAACGCTTGATGCCATGCGGTTCACTATGAAGCCGCTTGATGCTAGGCGGAAGCCTACGACGCCGCCCGACTAAACCAAGTTTAGTCCGGATTAAAACCAAATTCCCTTTGATACAGTCGAAAATCCGGACTATCGACTTATTTTACTCGCGCCGTTGCGCTTCACTTTTACGGACTATCGACTAAATATGCTCTTTAGTCCGTCTTTTGATCGTCCCATTGTGGACGCTCTTAGAAAATTGTTGCAAGAGATCTTTAGGGTTGTTTAATGATGAAGGTTTCTTGGAGAGTGAAGACATGATGGAAGGGAATGATAAAAGGATAGACAAAAAAAAGCCCGAAATGGTTAATAAAGAAGTTTACAAAGAACCAATAATAACAGTTACCAGCAGTTCTAGAAAAAAATAACTGAAGTGTAGTGTCTTTGCAGAAACAAGATACCTAGTTCGAACAAATTTTTCTGAAAATTGGAACTACATTTAAAGCTAAAAGTTAACAATACAACTTAGATTCATAAACTGATTTTATTAGAATCGGATATGATCTTTGCTCTTGGAAATAAACTTGAAAATTTTGAACAAATAAGAAACTCTCGATAAATTTAATATTTTAGGAAGTCAATGATCATTCGATCATTTAGTGATGATCGGTAATTAAAAGTTAATGATTGAAAACTTGGTTTTTTTAATTATATTTTTCCTGAAAACGATGAAAATTTTCAAAGAGGAGAGAGAGTGTTAAGGGATTGAAAACTTAACACATTCAACTTCTATCTATTCTCTATTTTCACAAAAAAAATCTTCCAATTTCTTCATTATATTACTTGGTTTTAGTCGTTTCATTCATTATGGATTCTAGTTTGGAAAATGAAAAAGCATACACATTAGTGGAAATATTTTTCCAACAACAATAAAGGTTTATGCAGCAGTGGGATCAAATGGATGCAGATTCAGATGATGAAAGAACGATGACCAACACCATGATACAATTATATACGGGGCAAATTCCGCGAGCTCTAGAACCAAGAGTCGTATTGAGAAGAAGATATACATGGAGATTTCGAGAGGAAGTACATCAACAAATGACGCGTGAGTATTTTATTAATAGAAGTGTGCACTTTGATCAAGATTTTCAACGTCGCTTCTGCATGCCACAACACTTGGTCACATGAGTTATTGGAGAGCTTTGTCGGGTAAACCCTAAATTCAACTATCAATTATGCACGAAACATACGAGGACATAGTACTGAACAAAAGGTCATTGCATCCCTAAGGATTCTAGGTTATGATGTGCCTGCGGATGTATATGATGAGTACATCTGTGTGGCAAAAACAACAACATACGAAAATATCAAAAAAAATTGCGAAACTGTAGTCAACCATTTTGGTCCACGTTTTTTACGACAACCAACGCAAGATGATGTCGACGGACCACTAGTTGCAAAAAATAAGAGAGGTTTTCCTGGAATACTAGGTAGCCTTGATTGCATGCATTGGATATGGCATGAATGTTCTTATTCTTGACAAGGTCAATATAAGTTCCACTACACAAAACCAACTGTTGTTCTGAAAGCGGCCACTTCTTATGATTTCTGGATATGAAATGCCTTTTTTGGACCTTAGGATAAAAGTTCATCTTGCGTTGGTTGTCGTAAAATACGTGGACCAAAATGGTTGACTACAGTTTCGCAAAAAATTATGAGATTTTCGTATGTTGTTGTTTCTGCCACACGGATGTACTCATCACATACATTCGCAGGCACACCATAACCTAGAATCTTTAGGGATGCAATGAACTTTTGTTCAGTACTATGTCCTCGTACGTTTCGTGGATGATTGATAGTTGAATTTAGGGTTTACCTGACCAAGCTCTCCAATAACTCGCACGACCAAGTGTTGTGGCATGCGGAAGCGACGTTGAAAATCTTGATCAAAGTGCACACTTCTATTAATAAAATACTCACGCTTCATTTGTTGATGTACTTCCACTCGAAATCTCCATGTATATCTTCTTCTCAATATGACTCTTGGTTCTGAAGCTCGCGGAATTTTCCCCGTGTGTAATTGTATCATGGTGTTGGTCATCATTCTCTGATCATCTGGATCTGCATCAATTTGATCCCACTACTGCATAAACCTTTATTGATGTTGGAAAATATTTCCGCTAATGTGTACGTTTCTTCATTTTCCAAACTAGAATCCATAATGAATGAAACGACTAAAAACAAGTAATATAATGAAGAAATTGGAAGATTTTTTTGTGAAAATAGAGAATGGATAGAAGTTGAGTGTGCTAAGTTTTCAATCCCTTGACGATCTCTCTCTCCTCTCTGAAAATCTTCATCGTTTCAGGAAAAATATAATTAAATAAACCAAGTTTTCAATCATTAACTTTTAATTACCGATCATCACTAAATGATCTAATGATCACTGAATTCTAAAAATATTAAATTTATCGAGAGTTTCTTATTTTTTAAAAAATTTTAAGTTTATTTCAAGAGCAAAGATCATATCCGATCTTAATAAAATCAGTTTATGAATCTAAGTTGTATTGTTAACTGTTAGCTTTAAGTGTACTTCTAATTTTCAGAAAAATTTGTTCGAACTAGGTAACTTGTTTCTGCAAAGACACTACATTTCAGTTATTTTTTTCTATAACCAATGGTAACTGCTATTATTGGTTATTTGTGAACTTCTTTATTAGCCATTTCAGGTTTTTATTTTTGTCTATCCTTTTAGCATTCCCTTCCATCATGTCTATCCTTTTATCATTCCCTCCCTGATTCAAATAACGACATTAATATTTCGCATAAATCACCTTTGTTTGAAGAACTGGAGTATGGAACTGTGCTAGCTGCAAATTTCACCGTCAACGACAATAACTATAACATGGAGTATTTTACGGTGGATGAAATTTATCCACAATGGTCAACTTTAGTTCAAGCTTACGCTCAGATACCCCAAGCAGAGGACCATCGTGATTGAAAATATTTTAACATGAAGTGGATGGTTGTATGAAGGATGTCGAACGAGCATTTGGAATTTTAAGGAGGAAGTTCCATATAATTTTTTGTCGATATCGTTTGTTTAAACCAATAGAAATGAAAAGGGTTATGATCACCTGCATCATTTTGCATAATATGATAATTAAGGAGACCCGACGGATCCCAGTTGGACAAGTTATACGGATAAAGATTTGATGAAAGAAGTTCAACCCCTTCACGGTGTGCCCGCTAGAGGGTATAGGATGGTAGAAGAGAGAATTCAAAACAAAGGTTTACATTTAAGGCTAAAGGAGGCCTCATTCCACACTTGTAGGCTGATTTTGGAAGAAGAAAATTTAATGTTTTTTTTTGTTAAATTATTTTATTTATTTTAATGTAATTTTATTTGTATAATTTAACTTAAACAAACATTGAAATTCAAATTAAAGATCAAATTGGTTAAATACCAACACTGAAATTGAAACTAAGGATTAAATTGAATTTAAAACAAAGGATTATATCGAAATTAAACTAACTGTTATATTCAGAATTTAAAACTAATAACTAAACCAGTGTAATGGCATTATTGTTATCCTCATCTAAGGTGTCCTCCTCCTTATCAGAATCAACGTCAACTGGTGTTGGCGTTGTTGTGCCTTTTGTGGTTGAATTTCATCAAATTTATTTTGCTAGAGTTTCAATTGTGCCTGATTCATCTTTGTCGTGTCCATTCCCATGGTTCCTCTCATGCGTGCATTAAAAATGTTCTTTTCAAGCGCCTTACGACATTTCTTCATTTATATAGCCATTTTTTTACTCTCTACTATTTTAACAATATCAGACTTTTCTTGTTTTTCAAAAAAATCTTGAAAGTTGAATTCTAAAGTTGATGATTGTGCGGCATCTTGAGATGCCTTTTTGTTCCTTTTTGCTTCTTTTTTATGCCTGGTCCATCATATCTTTCTATATTTCTATTAAGATTAAGATTAGAATTACCATGATGGGATCCGCCTATATTGGATTGAGGGTTTGAATTTGTTATTGTTGAAGAATAAGGAGACCCTTAAGAAACATTTTTAGTCTCGTAAGGGGATTCCTTTAGTACTTGATATCCATTCAAAAAATCGGGGTTATATTAGTTCAGTTTTTCGAGGATGTGAAAACATGCTTCGTGTTTGAAACTCGTATTTTTTTTCTTTGCCATTCCTCTCGAGTTTTTTGTTGTTGCAGTTTTAACGTTTATAAATTAGTTATTACAACAACTTGATAAAAAATTAAAAATCAATTATTCAAATTGAATGTAATTTACCACATCGACTTCAGTATCACCGCTTGTTTTTTAGCATTCATTTTCTTTATCAAAGTTAACCAACTATTCATGTCTTTGATGTTTGCTCCAAAATGACCTGCCAACCCGGTAACATCGCGGTGATTTGCATTCCCAGTTTCCTGAAGAAATTATTTAAAAATATTCTCCAAAAGCGTTGGATGTTCTTGTTGAACACCATTGACAGGATCAAGCGTATATGCTACATAAGCTCTGCAAATAGCTTTATCTTCATCTTGAGTATACTTTGGACTGCGAACTTTTGCCAATGAAATATTTTTTGTTGAAGTACTTTGTGTTTACTATGGGATGGCCATTTTCTTTTGAATTTTTTTCTACGGAACGACTAAGATTGAGATTCCTAATTGATTTTACCTCACAAGATCAATCTAAAACAAGTTTATATATTAATTTTGCGAAACTACAAAGTCAACGACGAAGAATCTTTTTAGTTTCTATCAATCTTATTCCTCAATAAATAGTTATTGAATAGTTGTATAACAGAAGAGACGGAATAATAGTTATGATGATCAAGATAAGATTCCGGTTGAACCTACAAATATTGGTATGCCAAGCTTGTTATCAATGTTAATTGACCAAAACTATGTATTGGTTTATAGTCTACTAAAGTCAGCGTTAGATTAGGATTAAATTTAGTTAGTTAAGTATCATAAATCAATGAATACCCTCGAAGATTGAAGACCGAAGAACAAAAAAGACATTTGCGAGAACTTCATCAACAAAGGTATGTGAAGACTAACTATCCTATTTACTCACTATTTCTACCATTCTATCTTTTGAGACAATATCGTATGGATTTAGTATATATTGTTAATAACATAAAAGAAGTTTTAAGGTCAAGATAGTACTTGAATAATCTCGAAACATGAACTCAAGTATTGGATGTTCATAGGACTTATCACTTTTGAAGTTGAGAACAATTATTATTGTTCAAAAAAACTATGTATGTGAAATAATATCATAAATACATCAAATTGCATCTTTGTTCACGAACTAAGTTTTTAGTCCGCGAACTATGCATAAATTTGATGCAACTGAACTCCAAGGTGTGTAAAGATTTCATGGACCACTTTTCCTAGCTTGTGAACTATGTAATATCATGATATTCCTAGACACTCTTGAATATTACGCTTATGTTCGCAAACTGATTTTCAATTCACAAACTATGCACTTTTGGGTATGTTCTTAAACACTCCAAACATATTGAGTTTGCGAACCACTTTTCTTCGTTCGCGAACTGGTCTGTTTTTGGATGTTTCTCAACTTCAGCATTGGACCTTACTTGGTTATTCGTGAGCTAACTTTTTTGTACGGTCCTTAATCGATAAATACGCGGGTGCACATTTTCTTTTGTATTACAAAGTAAATTTCCCACATGCTTACATGGTTTTTGTTATTTGGAATCAATCTATATTGAGAAGTTAAAGTTTGCTTATGACTAAAGTAATTTGTAAGCATGGAAACTAGTTAATGAACTTGCTTTGGATGTAAGTAATCGTTGTTTGAACTTTAAGCAACGTGGCATGTTTCATCATTTTAAATAGAGGACTCTCGGCAACTAAGAAATTCAATTCCGGCATGATGTGTCTTAGTTGCTGCTAAAGTCGTCCTCCAAAGACCTAGGTTTCCTCGAGAAAAATAATTAGGTTATGATTTTGAACACTTCACTTGGGGTGAAGCCCAGTCATATTATATTTTCATGTTATCTTGATCATCCTAGATCTTGTCTATTTTAAAGGTTTATAACTTTTGCTACACGTCCATTCAAGAACTATTGGTTGAGGAATAAGATTGATAGAAACTACAAGGAATTCTTCGTTTTTCCGACCTTGTAGTTTTGCAAGGTTGACAACTAAACTTGTTTTAGATTGATCTTGTGAGGTAGAATCAACTACACATTTCTATAACTTTTGAAAACAATAAGTTATCCTACTTATTGAGATTTGTTTGATATCTTTTTACCTAGAGATCCCTTGAATCAAATAAATTTTCATTACCTTGATTGAAACATATTTAAAGGTAATCAAATAGGTGTCATGCTGGAGGCATAATAGCGTTAGTCTTCACGAATGACCGTGGAGCAACTCTTAGGCCTATAAAGGATGCCAGCTAAGGGAATGTGTGTAGGCTCTTGTGAGATACAAAAGACATAAGGAGCATGACTGAAGTTGAATTTCCTGAAGGGTTGATTCGGTCTCAACTACATTCAAGACTGCAGTCTGATAGTAGGATAATGTTTTTAGTGGCTTAATACAATATGATGTTCAAACAGAAAGAGATCCCTGGATTTTACTGCTCGATTGTAGGTTTCCTCGTTAAAAAAAATCATGGTGTCTTGTGTTATTTTTTTCCGTATTATATTGCCTTATTTGTATAATTGAAATATCACAAGTTGTACATTAATCGACCTAGATAGTTTTTAACTTGATAGTAAGAGTCCTACGACATTTGTTCTTGTTGAATTTGGATATTGAAATATAAATTATACAAGACCTTGTCTTGATTGAATTCGGATCTTGAAGGTTCAAGTACATACTAGGTTGACCTTATATATTTGTATCTTAATTGATCATCTCAATGATTCCTTGCTTTACAATCTTGAATACAGATTTTGTATCCGAATGTATAGATTGTACAAGGATTGTCCATATAGGTTCACGAACAAAAAAGATGGTGGTGTACTAGGTACTCCATGAGGCTTGAGCCCACAAGCTCATCTTTATCGCATACATACATGAGACTCGGGCATACCAATCCTAAGACACAAGCCTCGTCCTCCAAAATAGGCCTCAAGCCTCTCAAATTCACTGGAAGAGACCCATCAACATATTCTCACCACACATGCCATGTCAAGCTGAGGCTCGAACTCAGCTTTTCTCGTGTCTCATACAAGATTCTCAAGCTACACTTGTGATCTCCACACGACCCAGCCTAGTCATAACACACAAATCAGGGAATATTCCTCTACCTCAGCCAACATCGGCTCGAGAGAGTATTGTTATCCTACCAACACATCAGCACGAAGGCCGACTCAGTCATACAAATGAGAGATATCAATTAGAGTTTCTGTATGGCGGTCTAAGACACGTGTAAGAATATCCATATGTATTTCTCAACGCTAAAGAGAGTTGGTCGATGAGGTTATAAGAAGCGAGGGATAAGATCATGTCATCCTTAGTTATTCCTCTAACTACGGAAGAAGTGTTTCTTACGTCACTCCCTCTTTATTTCACCGGTTTGAGATTAGGATTTTGCAGCTATAAATAGACTAACAATCAGTCATTATAAACAAATTAACAACTTAGCTACAAAGCAACATCTAACAGAGCATTCTTCTTCAACAAAGAATTACTCTGATCTCTCTCTCTTCAATCTGATTCCCTCTCTAAGATCAACCCTAATTCTTTTCTCTTGTGACTAAAGTAATATTTGAATGACCATTCATCTTGGTTTATGCGAAGATTGTTTATGCCCAACCTCTTGCAAATCACACTCAAAACCCTAAATCTCAGTTTTACCTCTTCATACAATTTCAGGTATCTACAACTTGTTGGAGAATATTCCTGTAACAGTGAACAAACCAAACAGAAGCTTGAAAATAGTTAAGGGTTAGAACAAATAGCACACTTCAGACAATCACACAAGCACAGAGAGATGGAGTCTCATGTTCAACAGACTGCCCTTAACTCGATATTTGTCAGGTACACCTTTAGAAAAGTGTTGTTATACCTTTAGAGATGACAAATCAAATCCAGGATAAAACCACCTGATACCAACCCAGTTAGCAAAACTCGTTGGCCCGTTGTGAACTTAACAGTAGAAGAAGATAAAAAATAAACTAGTGCGCATACAAAGCAGGAAGAGGGGAAAAGTCGTCAGGTCAATGGCTGCGACTGGGGTGATTGAAAATCTGATTTTTGTTTTTCTTTTAAATAAGAAGAAGACTGTTGATTTTTCAAACGGTCAAATTCATTTAATTCAACATATTTAATTCGAGATAGTTAATTAAAAGATTTTGTTTATTAAACCTGATTTAATTTTATAAATACAAAACGGTCAATCATTTAATGCATGAAATTAAAATATAAAACCGTTGGATCTTTGATGGGTACACGCAAGGCACACGCCAAGGCGCACGCAAAAGCATACGCCAAGGCGCACGCAAGCTCCGCAAACCCGCAGCCCGCGGTGCTTCGCTGCGAAGCACCGCACATGTGTGCATTTGCCCACTAGTCCATTTCCTAAGTCCATATCCAATACACTAGTTCTTTTTCCTTATATAGAACTTTTGTGGTAATAAGGATAAACTCCCTCCTTGGTTTGCCCAATATGGGACAAACCAAGGGTTTCTCATTCACTAAGAAGTGAAAATGGATGGCTTGATGTTTCCACCCAAGTTTGGACTAGTGACCCTAGGTCCCTTTAAGATATATTAAGTAACAAAATTAATTTTAAGTAACAAATCCATTTTTAATTCTAACAATCCCCCACATGAATGAAGAAAGCAATAAATCAGAAACCGAAAAACGAGAAATACCTCTTAAGCAATAGGTGTCCATAAGGAATTGAACCTCTGCTTAGTGAGAAGTACCGGAACTACTTGATGGACAGTGAACGTGATGTCTTGAACTGCCATAGTTTGGCGCAATTCATCAATAGCTCCTTACACAAGATATCTCTCAAGAGTGTTGTTAAGTTCACGACGTTGTGTCCGTTTTGGCCCTGGACATATCCCGTTTCTCAGAGGCTCTAGAGAATCAGCTCAATTCTCATAGGAAGCGACCCACTTCCTCATTCAGATAGGTGAGTTCTATCAAGAGTGTAACTGCTACACCCCATTTCAATCTTAAATTTAAACTATAGAACTCATTAAGACTTTACTATAAGTCATCCTCACATGCAGTCACACTATCACTTCTACACCATAGGGAAGGGACTGAGAAAATAATTCCCTGATAGTGTTTAATTTTTACCCGCCACAAATTAGTTGTCTCATTCAAAACCTTGATCTTGGGATCTCCAGTCAGCAAGATTGAGTATCCTTCATGGCAAGTTTTAATTTATGAGCTTAATTCCCATCCCCCTCGATGCATTACTAACTATCTCCTTGGACAAGCCTTTCGTCAAAGGGTCCGCGATATTCTCCTTAGACCTCACAAAGTCAACAGAAATAACGCCAGTTGAGATTAGTTGTTTTAGAGAATTGTGTCTTCTCCTAATATGAATAGATTTTCCGTTATAGTTGTTGTTTTTAGCATTAGCTATGGCAGCTTGACTATCATATGTATAGATATAGCTGGCACAGGCCTATGCCATAGAGGAATGTTTTCTAAAAAGCATCTTAGCCAAGCGGCTTCCTCTCCTGCTTTATCTAACGCAATAAACTCGGATTCCATAGTGGATCGAGCGATACAGTTTTGTTTGGAACTCTTCCAAGACACTGATCCACAACCTGGAGTGAATACTTATCTACTCGTAGACTTAGACTCCTCTGAGTCTGCTATCTAGTTTGCATCACAGTATCCTTCAAGGACAGCGGGGTGTCTTTCATAACTCAAACGGTAGTTTAAAGTGTATTTAAGATACCTCAACACTCTGAAAAGTGCATCCCAATGCTCATGTCCCGGATTACAGGTATACCTACTTAGTCTACTCACAGCATAGGCAATGTCTGGTCTTGTACAGTTCATTAAATACATCAGACTTCCTATGACACGTGAATATTCAAGTTGCGCGACTCCATTGCCTTTGTTTTTCTTGAGTTTGCAAGAAGGATCAAATGGAGTACTTGCTGGTTTACTATCAAACTGGTTAAATTTCTTAAGAACTGATTCAACATAATGAGATTGACTACGACTGAATACATTAGACTCTTTTCTAATTTTCATCCCTAGGATTACATCAGCAGGACCTAAGTCTTTCATGTCAAAGTTCTCACTCAACATGTTCTTAGTGGAATTAATGATTTCTAACGTTGTACCTAGTATAAGCATATCATCAACATACAAGCATACAATCATACAAGCATCATTTATAGGTTTATTGTACACACATTTGTCAGCTTCATTTATTTTAAATCTACTAGAGAACATTACATGATCAAATTTTTCATGCCATTGTTTCGGTGCATGTTTCAAGCCATATAAAGACTTTTTAAGTCTACACAATTTGTTTTCATAACCCTTCACTACAAAGCCTTCGGGTTGGTCCATATAAATTTCTTCATCTAATTCACCATTTAGGAACACAGTTTTTACATCCATTTGATGTATTTCTAGGTTATGAATTGCAGCTATTGCAATTAGCATCCTAATGGAAGTAACTCTAGTGACAGGTGAATAAGTGTCAAAGAAATCTACACGTTATATTTGTTTATATCCCTTAGCTACTAGTCTAGCTTTATACTTTTCCACAGTTCCATCTACCTTAAGTTTTCTCTTGAAGATCCATTTACAGCCTATGGGTTTGCACCCTGGAGGTAAATCTACTATCTCCCAGGTTTCATTCTGAACAATAGGATCCATCTCACTAATAGTGGATTCTTTCCACCATGGAGCTTCATACGAAGTCATGGCTTCTTTATAGGTTTGTGGATCAGTTTCAACTAAACAGGTTATGAAGTCTGGCCCAAAAGATTTTTCTATTCTAAGTCTTTTGCCTCTTCTAGGTTCATAAACAGGTTCATCTTCTTATATCGGTAAAATATGGCTAGAAAAAGGGACATCTAGGGGATCATCACATATCATGCGAGATTCAGATTTCAACGGAAACACATTTTCAAAAAATGTAGCATCCCTAGATTCCATAATGGTGTTCACACCAATTTCTGAGTTTTCAGAACTCACAACCATAAACCTATAAGCAGTGGTGTGTTCGGGATATCATATGAAGACACAATCAACTGTTTTAGGTCCTATTTTAGTCATCTTAGGTGGAGGAATAAAGACCTTGGCTAAACACCCTCACACTTTGAGGTATCCATAAGAGGGTTGTTTGCCTTTTCATAATTCATACGGTGATTTGACTGATCCTTTAAGGGGCACCCTGTTCAGGATATAGCAAGCTGAGAGGACGGCCTCCCCCCACAAGTTCGCCGGTAGTCCTGAACTGATTAACATGGCATTCATCATCTCCTTAAGGGTTCGGTTTTTCTGTTCAGCCACTCCATTAGATTGTGGTGAATAAGGAGGAGTTACCTCATGAATAATGCTATGTTGTGCACAAAAGTCTCTTATAGGGATTACATATTCACCTCCACGGTCAGATCTAATGGTTTTAGTTGTGGTGTTCAATTGGTTTTCTACTTCTAATTTATATAATTTAAATGCTTCTAAAGTATTATCTTTTCCTTTAAGCAAGTAAATATGACAGTATCTAGTACAGTCATCTATGAAAGTGACAAACCATTTTTTACCACCTCTGGTTAGGATTGATTTCATATCAACTAAGTCTGAGTGAATTAACTCTAAGGGATTAGAATTTCTGTGGACATTTTTCTTAAAGGGCTTCTTTGCATATTTTGATTCTACACAAACTTCACATTTATGTTCATATTCCAAATTTAATTTTGGAATGCAGCCATAGTTTTCCAATTTGTTCATTGATTTATAATTTACATGACCAAGTCTACCATGCCAGGTATTCAATGAGACAACAACATAAGAAGAATCAATTTTATTAACTTCAACAGAGGTTACAGATAATTTGTATAGGCCTTTTGCCTTATAGCCCTTTCCCACAAAATCCTTTCCCTTAGTGATAATCACTTTCCCAGACTCAAATACAATCTTAAAGCCCTTATCATCTAGCACACCACTTGAAACGAGATTCTTACAGATGTCTGGTACGTGTAAAACTTCATTCAATGTGAGGATTTTCCCAGAAGAGAGCTTCAGCCAAAATTTTCCTTTTCCTGCAATCTGTGCTGCAGATGAATTACCCATATAGAGTTTTTCTCCTTCTCCTACCGTCTGATAGGAGGTGAACATGTCTTTACTTCCGCAGACATGTTTGGTAGCTCCAGAGTCTACCCACCAGTCTCTCACATTGGTAACTAAGTTAACCTCAGACACCGTGCCAAAAAACTCATTTTTACTACTTTCAACTAAATTTAATTTGTTTTATTAAAATTCGCATCTTTGCGTTTTCTACAATGAATTGCCATATGGCCAGACACACCACAAACATAACATGCTCCCTTAATTTTACCAATAGCAGATTTTGGTTTTTGAAAGGTACCTTTTCTTTGCGGGCCAGGCTTGCGCTTGTTGTGGTCCAGACTTAGATTAGCAAATTTGTGTTCGATAACGTGAGCTTTGTTTGACATGTCTCTTGCAGAAGAAATATTTTTGTCCTTTGAACACAACAATTCTTCAACTTGGATTTTCTTGCCCAATTCTACCATGGAAATTTCACCAGTTTCATGCCTTAGTCTTCTCTTGTATTCAGCCCAGGAATTTAGCAATTTTTCAATAACAGCAGAAACTTGAAATGTTTCGTCAATAACCATTCCTTCAACAATTATTTCATTAATAATTTTTTGCAGCTCCAGAAACTGATCAACCACTGATTTATCATTCATCATTTTATATTCCAGAAAACGTGCAACCAGGAATTTACTTCCTGCTGTTTCTGCTTCATATTTATCTTGTAGTGCAGTTCATAAATTGTAAGCATTAAAATTATCCTTAGCATTGTAAAAATCATATAAAGCATCTTCTAGGCAGTTTAAGATATGATTTTTGGCCATATTATTACTTCTCTTCCAACTTTCTAAGTCCTGTAATTTTTCAGGTTCATTCAGAGACTCATCAAACGGCTTCAGAACCATATCATCTAGCATGTGGAAACTCAGGAAAAATAACATTTTTGACTGCCATCTCTTGAAGTCCTTTCCATAAAATTTCTGAGGTTTGTCAACATCAGTCTTCACCATTGTTACAGAAGTAAAATTTTAAAATTAAACAAGATATCGAGTTAAGAATTTTGGAGAATATTCTTGTAACAGTGAACAAACCAAACAGAAGCTTGAAAATAGTTAAGGGTTAGAACAGATAGCACACTTCAGACAATCACACAGGCACAGAGAGATGGAGTCGCATGTTCAACAGACTGCCATTAACTCGAAATTTGTCAGGTACACCTTTAGAAAAGTGTTGTTATACCTTTAGAGATGACAAATCAAATCCAGGATAAAACCACCTGATACCAACCCAGTTAGCAAAACTCGTTGGCTCGTTGTGAACTTAACAGTAGAAGAAGATAAAAAATAAACTAGTGCGCATACAAAGCAGGAAGAGGGGAAAAGTCGTCAGGTCAATGGCTGCGACTGGGGTGATTGAAAATCTGATTTTTGTTTTTCTTTTAAAGAAGAAGAAGACTGTTGATTTTTCAAACGGTCAAAATTCATTTAATTCGAGATATTTAATTAAAAGATTTTGTTTATTAAACCTGATTTAATTTTATAAATACAAAACGGTCAAATATTTAATGTATATAATTAAAATATAAAACCGTTGGATCTTTGATGGGTACACGCAAGGCACACGCAAGGCGCACGCAAAAGCACACGCCAAGGCGCATGCAAGCTCCGCAAACCCGCAGCCCACGGTGCTTCGCTGCGAAGCACCGCACATGTGTGCATTTGCCCACTAGTCCATTTCCTAAGTCCATATCCAATCCACTAGTTCTTTTTCCTTATATAGAACGTTTGTGGTAATAAGGATAAACTTCCTCCTTGGTTTGCCCAATATGGGACAAACCAAGGGTTTCTCATTCACTAAGAAGTGAAAATGGATGGCTTGATGTTTTCACCCCAAGTTTGGACTAGTGACCCTAGGTCCCTTTAAAAATTAAATAACAAAATTAATTTTAAGTAACAAATCCATTTTTAATACTAACACAACTTTGATCTAATAGAAGATAGTGGTTGTAACTTCATCGGCAATAGCATGTAAGCATCAGGAGTTTCCCATCAAAGTTCCTTTCTTTACAGACAACCTACTTGTGGAGCAACAAAAATGTTCCCCCGTATTTCGCACCAAGCATAGAAATTAAACCATTCCATAATTGCATGTTTTGCTATAGTGAAGTCGCTTACAATACCGGGGTGTAGCAATGTAATGGCAACCTTCTTTTTGGATTCATTTTACGCCCTACAGTTCTACTCGGCTACTCTATAAAAATATTTTTCCTAAATAATATTTTATAAAGGATAATTGTATTCAAAGTAAGACGACTAGGGCCACTCCTATAGTACCAAATTACCAATGATATGTCCTCTATATTATTAGGTAATTGACTATATTATGGAACTTACCATTCCTTTCTTTACGAAGAAGAATTTGTTGGGATAAATAATTTTACACACACTTATTATTTTTTCAGAAATTCCAAATAATATTTAATTTATATTCCATTATTTATACATTGTTTTATCTTTCTGAAAAAATTAGTGCATGATACACAACTATTTTTAAATAGTTGATTATCAAAGTTTATTATTTCTTGTGAATAAACTCCATCAAAACCCACCCTCATACATCTTTTGTTTTTCTTTTTCTTGTGAGCCCTTTGTGTGTTGGACCCACAATTCACCCAAAGATTAAATCTCCCCTACCTCGGTCTGTTTGGAAAGACTCTACTATATTGAAAAATTAAACAACGTGAAATATAGACAAACATAAAATAGATAATGGTCTGTTCACTGTATCTTGATTAGTTTAATTTACTGATTTTATTTGATCCCATTCTACTCTTTTGGACCCGTATTATTTATGAATCAGTGGAAGTATATTTTGATTATTATTCTGATTTTAGCTGTTCAAAATATGCACGGCAATTATGAGGATAATTTGGTTGAAGACTTGAACAGAATTTCGAATTACATACATCAAGGAAGGAAGAGAATCAAGACCCATAGACATTCAGGTACTGCGATTCTAAAAGTGTAGGCTTTGCTTCAACCAAAAAAAAAAGAGCCTTGCCCTAATTAGATTCTACAATTTAGTGATGGATCGGTCTCTTTTTTTTTTCTTCTTTTTTTGTATTCGCATGGAAGAAACTGTTTATTAAATTACTTTAAGCATAACTAAACTATAAAACCAAAAAAATATGATCAACAGTGTGAATGGGAAAGAAGGTGATTGAGTATTTGACAATGGAGAAATTGGAGATAGATGAGGTTATCTCTAACGTAATCCCTCCCCCACCTACCCATTGAGGCATTGATGAAATGAAGAGTTTCTAAATGTACCAAATTTCTAATTTTCAAATAATCGATTACCTTCCTAGAAAGTACAAAGTTTATAGATTAGCTAAATCCGTGTCAAACAGCATCTACATTTCACATAATTGATGATGAGAAAAAAAGAAAAGATTATTTTGATTTTAAGTCTTAATTTTGTGAGTCAGTGATCATAATTGTATTTGAGTCCTATAAAATTTGATATCAGAATATATGTCCTAGGATTCAAACTAACTCGTTTTGACCATCCAAAAATAAATAAATAATTAAATTTCCCGAAAGCAATCCGTCGCTTCCGATTAACATCCAGATTGGGTAATGTGACAAGTTTCTTCCAGCATTGCTTAAAAAAAGTATATTAATCTTTTGTCTTGAGGTTCGTAATCAAAGCATTTGTTTTTTCTTATAAAATCAACCGCTCGATGGATGATTTCTTCTATAATTAAAATTCCATGTTAATTTGTATGAAGCCTGGTCTATTTGATCTTTCGTCTTCTGATTTAATAATTTCTTTAGTCACTTGTATTGTTTTATTTTATCTAAAGTTCATCTTCAATCCCTAAAGTCTTATCTAATATTCCCTCTGTTTCAAGAAAAAAAAAAAAAAATTCTTTAAATTTTTGTTCCAATAAAAGAGTTACTTTCATTTTCAATAGGACAAACTTCTAAAATACCCTTTTTTATAAAATTTTTTTGTTTTAATAAGAAGATATATATGTGGTATTAAACTTTTTATTGAGGTTGAATTTGGAAATAAATTAAAAAAACTATTCTCTCTCATCTTGTCTTAATAATTGTGCAAATAGAAAATATAACTCTTTTCTTGAAACGGAGGGAGTACTTTTTATTTAAATTTAGAGACAAAATGATGATGTGGACTTAAGACCCAAGGTCATGAAGACTGTCTAATCTAGAATTTCTCCTTTACATCCACTTGGTCCCCACTTGGCCATGTCATCTTTTCTCATTACCTTGACCCTAGCATTGAAGATCAATTTTTGGTGAAAAAAGTGTTAAATTCCAAGTAGCATGTAGTTTTAAGACCTTGACTCCTAACACTAAAGATACTCTAAATACCCTAGCTTACAGTTAAGCCTTTTTACGTCTCTTTTTCTATCTTACTCCTTCAATTCAACGGACTTGACAACTTCGCCTCTATTTTTATCCTCCTCCACACCAGAATTAACACCAATTTCACATCAACAACTATAATATACTATCAAAGATGAAGATAACAATATCGCATTAAGATGATTTTTTTTTCTTTTTTAGTTTATTTTTGGGTGTGTTATAATTTGTTTAATGTTCATCATCTGATATCTTGTTATTTCTTTTTGATAATTTGATTGATAATTTGTGATAGTTGGAAATCAATTCACCTAATTTCGAATCTGGAAATTAATGAAAATGATAATCTGGAAATCAATCAAAACTGTAAACTCTAATTTTAAAATTATATAATTATTTAAATTTAGTGTGGGAAATTGATGAAGATGAAAAATAATAGATTTTGATTCGATGGATCAGAAAGGAATCGGGAAAGAGAAGGAAATTATGATGTTCAATTTTGTTTTAAAAAGAGAAATAGAGACTAGGTTTTTTCCCATCAGTTGTTTAAAATTTACGAAAATATATGGAAAAGACGCATGATATAGGCAAAACAACACAAAGGGGTATTTAAGTCATTCCTATTGGATGGGAGACATCCGTACAATAGTCGAAAAAACACCATTGTGTTTTATATTATACATTTTCTTTAAAACTAATTTTTAGTTTTATGTCGTTAAGATTTCGTACATCTTATGAATGTTAAATCAAAAACCCTCATATAAGGGCTTATGATTCTATAGAGGGTCTTTTCATATGAGAATAAAATATGGTTATTAGTTAGTAAATCTAAAAAACCCTTATTCATCATATTTTTATAATGGCTAAATAACCCTCGTTTGATTAACATTAATTTAGTATTAGATTAGATTAATGATTTTGATTTATAGTTAGAGATAGAAATTAAAGTGAGTGTTATTGTTTTTTTGAGGAAAGAGAAGTAGATGGAAAAAGTAATTTTTTTTGAAAACCCTAGATTTTGATTCACCCAACCAAATTGAATGATTCCAGTGAGAAATTTGAGATGGGTGAATCCTTATATGATATAGAAACCAAATTTTACATACCACGTGATGGAAATCGTGATTTACCCAACCAAAGATTGATTTTTTTAGCTTTTCAAACATATTTACGGTTGAGTTTTTTCCTTCGTAGCCAACCGTAAAACTAATTTACGGTTAGATAATGATGAATTTCTAACCGTAACTGGTTAAAAATTAGAAAACCCCAAATTTTAACAAGTTATGGTTGGTTTTGGTATATCGAATTCAACCGTAACTGAGTTACAGTTGGTTTTGGTATATCGAATCCAACCGTAATTATACCAAAACCAACCGTAAAAAGATCCTTCAAATATTTTGGTATAGTTACGGTTGGTTTTGGTATAATTACGGTTGGTTTCGATATACCAAAATCAACCGTAAAATTTTCTAAAAAATGCAGTCACAGTTGGGTTTTGAACAAAATCCAACCATAAATTAAACTGAAAACCTAATTTTTACTAAAATTTTAATCAATCAAACCTATTTTTTTTCTTGGGTTTCTTGATTGGGTTGTTGATGATGTTTAATTTGTTGGTTGGGTTGTTGTTGATGATGTTCAAGACCCAAGAGAAGAAGATGAATAGATTTTGATGATTTTAATTTAGTTATTAGGTTTTAATTTTAGAGGAGGATAATTAGACATTTTACTATTGTTTAGGATACCCCCTAGCCAACTATTTAGGTACCTTCAATCCTGGAAAAGCCCCTTTATTGGAACCATAAGCCCCTACATGAGAGTTCTAAATCAAGCAGAAGTAGTAGATAATGAAGATTTCAGAGCCGTAGAAAGTCAACAGTCACTACTTTTATGTGTTAAAATTGTTGAGCACCATTTGAAATAAACTTTTATGTGTTAAAATTGTGCCTTTAATTTGGTAATCCGATTGAGTGATTATGAGTTTTGTTTTAGAAGAGTTGAATTGTTTGAAATTCTCTGCTTGAGTGTAAAATGGATTTGCAGTAGTGGGGATCAACTCCTTGCTTGGGTCTAATCGCATGGTGGTGTTGCTAATTGATTTTGTTGGTGGAGGTAATTGATTATGATGGTGGTCTAGTTAGTAAATAAATCAAAAGTTAAGTTTAAGTTAGTAATTTTAATCATTTAACTCTCTTTTGGATTGTTCTTGAGTCCTGGGACCCAAATTCTAATATCAAACTTTCTGGGATCCAAATGTAATTTAATAATTCTATTTTGGTCCTATCTTGATTATGTAGGATTCCCTTGTTCGACAAAGATTCCATTCATATACAATAATCAATTGTAGCGGGTATAGTTTAGTGGTAAAAGTGTGGTTCGTTCTATTAATCCCTTAAATAGTTAAAGGGTCTTTCGGTTAATTTGTATTCTGATCAAAAAATTTCTTTCTTAAAAGGATTTTATCCTTTACCTCTTAATGACAGATTTGATGAAGAATATACATTCTCGTGATTTGTATCCAAGGGTCTATTTAAAATGGAAAATTGGATTATGGAATTGCGAAGCATAATTTTTTTTAGTTGGATCAAAACTTCCAATTGAACAAGTATGAAAAGGGTCCATGGATGAAGAAAAAAGTGTATTTCAATCATAACTAGATCTTCTTTTTTTTCTTTGTAAAATGGAAATTAAAGCGAAATAGTTATTAAATGATGACTTTGTTTTACTAGGGCCGTCAACATATTGTTTCAGCTCTCAAAATAACCAAAAAACATCCCACATGATATATTATTAGAAGATGTCCAAATTAATAGTCCTATTGGATTATGTGCTAAACTGATCTCAATATATCGAAGAGATTTCACTAATCGTTACCAGTGCACAAATTTTACAAGCATACTCCTCACCTGATCTGAAATTAATACTATTATTCCTATTTATATTTTTTCCGGGTTATTTAACGTCTGGTACCTATCAAATATCCAATACATTATTTTGATACCCAATATTTCAAATATTAAGGAATGTACTAAGTTCAAATTTTCATAATAGAACTTCAGCTATTACATTGTTAGCCTTATGGATACTAACAGTGACTAAGTTTGTCCTAATGTCTGGTTAAAGCTATTACATGTGTCTTAATCTCTACATATTACTTGAATTAACGACCATGATAAGGAAGGAAGAGATAATCATTCTCCGCGACATGTGAGAAGATGTTACACGTGTCTTCGTTTTTTCCTCCTCTCTTAGTCAATCTCCAACAGCCGTCGTTGAAGACAGAAGATCGTTTGGTTCCTTTCTCGTTCAATAATCAATATTAAACCCTAAATTATGTAATCAATCTTCATCAACTTTACTGCCTTCTTCCATTAATTTTCTTGTTTACTTAGACCAAATAATGTTTTTGAATCTTTTGATATCAACTGTTAACTCTATAGTGTTATAATTGATTGCATCTGTTGGTTTTCAATTCAACGACGGTTATTACAGGGGTAAGAGAGGAGGGAAGAAGAAGACGAGGGTTCTTAGTTAGGGCTATAGTTAATTGATTGAAAAGAGAACTGGGGTTTGAAACAGATTTTGATTTGATCTAATGTATAAATTTTCGAAAACTAAAGCTAGGGTTTTTGTTGTGTTCAAAGTTTAGAGGAAATTGAATTGAAGGTTTGATTGATTTGATGTAGTGATGATGCTACTGTTGTGTAAATAAAAATAGATAAAGAACTTGAAGAAAAAGAAGAATTGATGCAACAACTCAGATTCAAAGCAACAAAAGTTAATCTTAGAGGAGAAGAGAAATACTCGATTCAAATCGTTTTAAATATGTACTGCTTTACAAGTTCATGATATTCAAAAGATAACTTGGGTTATTTGTATTTGTATTAATGGCGGAAGTAGCAGATGGAAGAAGAAGAATTATTTATGTTTGTATTAATGGCGGAAGTAGCAGATGGAAGAAGAAGAAAGTGGTGGTAGAAAAGGTGTAGACGAGGTGTATCTATATTTTCTGGTGAAATCATTCTAGCCATTCGATCTATTTATTTCTAACCACTAGATTGAAATGTTGTTACCTGACTTTAACACTATGCCGCTACTTTGAATCAAACCCCAATATAAATTTCCTTGAATTAATAGAACCGATCACAGTATTTCCTGTAGAGCGGTAACAATTTAATTTTTACCCTCCATTGTCGATTTTACTATCTAAAATTGTTGGAAATTGGGTTAAAACTAGAGGATGAAAACAAACAAGAATGGTGTACCCCTAATATTAAGGATCTTTCGATTCTTTTAGACAATAATTTTACCTTTTTTTAATGTAATTGGCGAGTACAACAGGTCTACCGATTATGCCTTCAGGATTCAATGAAGCCCTAATACTGTAATCGAATTCAAGAATTGTACTTCCTTGACCCGACCAAGAACATATTGTATTAAGATTCTGATGATGCTTAGAAGAAGAAGAAAGTAATAAGTTTTGATGTTTTTTATATGTTTTCAAGAGAAACAATCACCACTATTTATAAGGGTTTCATGTCTATTTGAGATGTCTCATTTCCAATAGACATGTATGGTTTCCAATGGGAATGGTTGTGTCTTATGTGAACCATCACATCCATTTTAGATGCTCTTTATCTCCAATAGACACATATAGTGTCCAATGGGAATGGTTGTGTCTTATGTGAACCATCACACTCATTGGAGATGCCTCTGGACTTCTATTTGAACCATTGTTTCTATTCATATTCAAACTAATTTTTGAATCTCGAAACCCCTTTCGTACCGGTAAACAAAAATGCACAAAACATTTATTTTCTATAATATTGAAAATATCCAACAATCTTCCCCTTATTTTCAATAACTAAAAAATAAAAAAATAAAAAAAATAAAAAATAAAAAACTTAAAAAACCGGAGTGACTTCCTACGTACCCGAGTGGGATCAAGCCATCGTAGTTCAAGCTAAGTTGAGAATAACATCATCGTAGAAACCAATACATAAATGATAGGTATCTTTTGGATTTGAACATTCACTTAGTGTAAGAAATTCAAAGCCTTTTCGAGGTTCTATGGTGAAACTAGTCTTGAACCAAGTACCCCTTGTGATAAAATTGGCATCTCCACACATATTGATTTCAGAGAATTGTGTGTTATGTAGTTAGCACGTTAATGGCCATGTGCTCAAATCCTGAATTCATGAGTCTTCTTCAGAAAACGGTCTTCTTCTCTTAGGAAACAACCTGATTTCTATACTCATATAGATAAGTCTCTTCATATATTTCTGCGATACATCAATTAAGCAAATATAGACTTATTAGGGATTTACATCCATCCTTTTTCTTGCAGAATCACATCACTAATAATAAAATGAGAAGTTTTAACTTAATGCACCATCCATAACTTGTTGGTACCAGTTGAACCTTGTTTATCCTTTCCAAAACATAGGTTGGGTTTCTGCTATGGGCGATCAACCTTCCTCCACAGACCTTAGTCCCATTTTCGTATACTTTATTGAAATCATTTCCTTTGGGAGACTCTTCAAAATGGGTCTTCCAAGTTCTTCTCCGTTTCAATGGTTAACTGCAATTACTCCTCTCTTGAGTAATTGTCTTACCGTTCAATGTCTAAGACTTGTATGTCTTGACTTTTCATTATAAGTCTTTTTAGAGACGTTATAGATCATATCATGATTCACAATTAATCAAGACCGTATAAGATGACTTCTTCCAAAATAGGATATCTACGAATTAGTTTCTAAGCCATTCTTCCTCATTACATGCATCTACTAATGTGCGATCAACTCTGACAACATTATTAAAAATATTCTTCTTTGATTTTAAAAAATCGATGGCAACTTCTCTAGTGATCATAATTAACATTTACAGTTAATTCACAAGAAGTCATTATAAACTTGCATTCATTAGAGGCATACACAATTTGTAGGCAACTTAAACTTGCTATCTCAACAAGTATTATAATATGATGAGTAACTCCTCTATTCATACCCGATCCTCTACAAATCTGTATCCAACTATGTAGACAACGTCTATTTAACATTTGACACTTATATAATACAAGTGTTCAAATTTATGCGTCGGTAATATTATAACACATTTTCGTTGGATATTTGGTCGGCCGTCCAATTTTCCAATAGGTTACAAATTAAACGGTATACCACTTTCTTTTCGATGTCATTTAAAATATGCCAATTTCCATATTTATAACCTATAATTCTTACCGCAGGAATTATGTTCACATCATATAAATGGTATCTCAACAATTACATACTCCACAGGATTAGTACTTGAAAAAACTCTCTCCATGTATAAATCTAGTCACTAGATTCACTACTTTCATTTGTATAAAATGGGTACCAGGCTCCCCAAATAACACACAATTTCTCAAAAGAAATTTTCAAATCCAACATACTGTACGGAAACCACTATTTGGATTCGGTTTTCTTTTCACCATTATAATGGTGGCTGCAGGGAGACTTGGCTTTCCACTGTACTCAACCAAACTAGTATGTGGCCATGAATCAAAGTGTGTCAACTATAAGAACTCTATCAAAAAGACATCCCCACAACACTTAAAGTGCCTCTCAATAGACACATTATGGATAACTATCATTCACAATTGCATGACACCACAATTATGGAAGGTGTTTAAGATTAATTTCCTTTAGAACTTCATAGAACTACATAAGAATCTCATGCTAGGTCCAAACCTGACCACTGGATTCCATTCAGTCCAACGGTAAAACATTTAAAACGAGGTTATATCTATTTATCGGGTTTGGCATAAGAGAAAAAGATCAATTTATGCAAATATGTCGAATGCATTGAACATTATGGGCAGTACTCAAATTTCAATCGACGCAAATGGCAACAATCATATGCATTTTTCGTTCCAGACATAAATCTAAAGACCTGACTTGATCACCAAAAAAAAAAAAAAGGGGCACCGTCACTTGAATCCCACTGATCCACAATTTTTAAAGAAGGATATCTTCAGACCCATATAGCACTACAGTCACTACTCTTTGGGTCTAGCTCTCCTTTGACCACTAATGGTGATTGAAAAAGAGTAACGGTTCACTACGAAACATGGTTATAATAACTATCTTAAATATCAGTAATCAAAACAAATGTTTGATTCCATAATAACATAAGCGAAGAGATGACTCGGTCATCTTCCTTTTAATTAGTCAGTCTTTTGATGCTTGATTACAGAGGAGATAATTATGGATCCAAATTTCAAGGTAACATGCATAAGGCCATTAGTTCATGCAACGCTACCAACATGAAAAAATTATGCCTGTGCGAATGGAACATTCATTTACTATCACCAATGAGCAACCAAAGATCGACATTATTTAATTTCAACCAATGTATAACTAGTAATTGTGATAATAACCTTTTGCGTCCGACCGTATATTTTGGATCACCATCAAATATTAAAATATTGTTACCTGACTTTAACACTATGCCGTTCACAATGTCTCTTGTAGAGCGGTAATAATTTAATTTTCACCCTTCATTGACGATTTTATTATCTAAAATTATTGGAAATTGAGTTAAAATCAGAGGATGAAAACGAATAATAAATGATATACCCTTGGCTTTAAAGATTTTTTAATTTTTTTAAATAATAATTTGATTTTTTTTTAAGAAAAAGAAAGTATATTAGATAAAAAAATGCACAGATGAACTACCAAGAGGTAGAGAAAGAGAAAGCAAAAAGCAAAATTACATGAAGACTAGCTCCCAGTTAAACACTGAGTTTGTGAAGTTTAAGTGAACCAGATTACCATCTGCAGTAGCCCAAGCAAAAATTAGAGCCTTAGCTTCGATAATTAGATCAACGTCAGTTTTAAAGCTATGATTCTTCCGAAAGATACAACCATTTCGCTCTTTCCGTAATGTCCATAAAGCAGTTGGAATCAAATCCCATACAATTTTTCCGGAGCTAAAAAGGAAAGGATGATACCAGGCTTTAGCTAAAACATATATCGTCTCAGGAAAAACCCAAAATCACTTAGCAGGTAAAAGACTAGACCACAGTTTCCTAGCCACTTTACAATGAAGAAACAAATGATCTTGAGATTCAGAATCATCTCTACAAAGCCCACAACAGTTGTAAATATCAATACCTTTACACTGCAAATGATCAAAAGTGTTCAACCATGCATTGTACACCACATCAAAAAGTTCACTTTAGGAAGAACTGCAGACTTCCATACAAAAGTATACGAAAATTCTTCAACACCATCTACTGCAGTCATATGAGCATATAAGGTTTTGATATTGAAAATGCCCAAACTGTGCAGGGACCATCTTCTCGTATCTGACAGGGTATCAAAAACAGGAGGGGAACCAATTCGCAGAAAAAACTCAACAAGAATATTAGCTTCCACATTAGACAGTAGCCTTTTGAACTCTAACTTCCAGTTCCTATCTACCGTAACATGATTTGCCAGCATAGCAGACTTATACTTTGCTAAACTGTAAAGGCTTGGAAAATCCTCGGCTAAGAATTGTTACCACACCAAATATCATTCCAAAAAATTGTCTTGAATGTATGCTTAAAGAAGAGTTCTTGGATATTAAGTGGTGCGTCTCTACAATAATTTTCCAACAAGAGACACCAAAACTGGAGGTAATTTTACCAGGTACCCAGTTTGAGAAATATGATCCATACTTCTTAACAATAATCTTATACCATAAGTGAGTTTTTTCTACTCCAAACCTCCAACACCACTTTGCAAGCATCGTCATGTTCATCTGCCTAAGTCATATCACACCTATACCACCTCTAGCTTTATTTGCACAAACCATCTGCCAGTTAACAAGGTGTGAGGTTTTTGAACCATCTTCTTTATGATCCCATTAGAAATTACGCATTTGCTTTTCTAGAAGATTAATGATACTTGCACGAGCCTTGAACAAGGAGAAGTAATACATAGGCAGGGAGGTAAGCATACATTTGAGTAAACCAATTTTTCTCCTTTTGATAAAGATCCTTGCTTCCATAAAGATAATTTAGTTTTAAATTTCTCTATTTTTGGAACCCAAAGTGCTTTGGAGTTGGACTTAGCCCCTAGGGGCATACCAAATAGATGAAAGGAATGATGTCCACTCTACAACCCAATTCAGCAACCCCAACATTCAAGTCAGCAACATCTTTTATTGGAATCAATCTTGTCTTGGCAGTATTTACTTTGAAACCTGCAATGACTTCGAAACAATGAAGCACATAGAAAATATTAACAAGCTCTTCCTTTTTATTGTCAACAAAGAGAATGATATCATCTGCATAGTGCAAATGATTAACCACAGTGCCATTTGCTGATACAGAAAATCCAGTAAAAAGGTTTAGACTTGTAGCTCTATCAATGTATTTGGAGAAGCCTTCCATTGTTATGTTAAAAAGTAGAGGGGAAATTGGGCATCCTTGTCTAACACCTCTGGTACTCTTGAAAAAACCAAAAGCAGAACCATTGATGAGAACCGAAAAAGAAGTTGTAAAGTAACAAAATTTTAACCAACTGCGCCATTTGATATCAAAACCCATTTTTGAAGTATACCTTCTAAATAATTCCAACTGACTCTGTCAAAAGCCTTTTCAAGGCCTATTTTACAAATAATTCCTGGTTTTCCAGATTTAATCCTGGAATCAACAAGCTCATTTGTTATAAGAGTACCATCCACAATTTGTCTACCCTCAATGTAAGCACATTGTACAGGAGAAATTAGTTTAGGCATAACAAGCTTCAATCTTGAAGCCAATACCTTAGCAATGAACTTGTATACACTACTAAGCAAACATATAGGCCTGCAGTCTTTTATGGACTCTACATGATCTTTTTTAGGCACTAGCATTATGAAAGTAGTGTTGTTCCAGGAATCAATATGACCCTACTCACAAAACTTAACTATAGAACCCATTAAGTCCGTTTTGATGAAGTTCCAGCTTTTAAGAAAAAACAAAATAGGGAACTCATCTGGTCCAGGTGCCTTATCCTGACCCAAATCTTTGATAGCCTGTAATACATCTTATTCTGTGAAATTTGCCTCTAGAATGTCAGATTCGATTTCATTAATGGAGAAAAACTCAATGTCTTATAAATTTGGTCTAAGTATTTCCTCTTCAGTAAATAAAGATTTATAGAACCCAACAATGTGCTCCTGTAAAATGAACATGTCATAAATGAGATTGCCATCAATGTATAGATGCCTAATTCTATTATACCTTCTTCGGGCAGATACTTGACTAATGAATAAAGAAGTATTTTTGTCTCCTTCTCTTAGCCACTTATTGTTGAATTTTATTCTCCATAAGATTTCCTCCATTTTAGTTATCTTCTCAAAATAAGCCTTACACTTCAACTTGTCTATTATCAACTCATCATCTAAAATATCAACCTCAGTTAGAGAATCAATGTACTGAATTTTTGCCAACAAAGTTTTAAGCTTATCATTAGTTTTTCAAAATGTGTTACTATTCCATATCTTGAGTTTCTCCTTAAGAGCCCTGAGTTTAAGCCAAAAAACAGTGCTTGGGGTACCTGCAAAATGAAAAGACTGTCGCCGCTCTTCTAATAAGTTGGTGAAACCATTCTTCATGAACCATATTATTTCAAACCTAAAGGGACTAGGGCCCCAAGATGGATCAGCAAAATCTAGAATGATAGAGATGTGATCTGAGGTGGGTCTTGCTTTTGCAAGTTGAGAGACTAAAGGGTAGTGGGTTTCAAAGAAGGGGGATATGAGGAACCTGTCAAGTCTACACATACAGGGTTAGATTCCCCATTTAACCAAGTGTACCTAGCCCCTTTTAGAGGAAGGTCAATAAGATCATGATTTGTAATGAATGCAGAGAACTTCTTCATGCTTTTGGTGAGCCTAGTACATCCCTTATTCTCATCACACTTTTTAATGGTGTTAAAATCTCTACCAAGACACCTAAGAAGATCCCAATATCTATAAACATTATCTAACTCTTCCCTAAACATGGCCTTTTCCAAAGGTTTGTTGGGTCCATATACATTAGTGAGAACCCACTTAAAGCTATCCGATTTATTAGAGCAAGCAATAGAAAGAGTATAATCCACAACAAGAGAGTAACTGACATCAACAAGACTCTTGTTCCATAAACTGAGCATACCACCGGAATTACCAAGAGATTGCTGAAATGTCCACCCAAAGTCAGAGTGCCCACACATTTGTTTAATATCATAGTTTGAGCAACGCAACATCTTGGTTTCTTGGAGGATAATAATGGGATCTTTGGTTAATTCTATCATTTTCCTCGCCGAAGTTCTTCTTGTGTCAGAACATAGGCCTCTGACATTCCAAGATAGAATCTGGAGATTCATTAATCAACTTTAACACCCTTAAACTTGATAGTTTTTTTTTTTGGATTTGGTGTTAGATTTTCCAATCTCTTCAATGGGAATGCCAAATATTTTACACTCAGTCAAAAGCTTTTTTGGTATCAAACAACCAGAAACGAAAATATCAGTTGAACAAGCATCCTCTAGTAAATCATCACATAATGGCTCAAAACCCGGTGGATAAGTTGGTGTGCTTGTGGAAGAGAACTCATCAAAATCAATACCTAAGATGAAAGAATCTTCAAGACCCAAGAGTGGTAAGGAAATGGGTTTAGGTTCATGCAAAGAATTATTCTGGAACCCATCTATGCTAACTAAAAATTGGACAACAAAGTCTTTTCTAATTATATGTTTGGTAGGCACTTGAGAAAGATGTTTAGAGATAGGTCCTTCAACTGAAATTTTTGAAAGAAGAAATTTTTTTGAGTGATTTGCATGGATTGGAAGTTGATACCATTTCCACACCTAAAAAAAAAACAATCTATTGACTTCACAAATGATCCAATTTGGAACGTGCAACAAATGATTGTTATGTGCACTCGAGGTGGCAAGACTACAACGGAATATTGAGAGGTGGTTTAGGGGTTGCGAGCTCAGGTTATGACTCGACAATACATGACTAGTTAAAAATATAGTTGAAATAGTTTCTGAAATTTTAAAGGTGCATTGTGAGGTTGTGAAGGGAATAAAGTGGATAAAGTATTACGATGGAAGGTAATGAGGGTGGAAGGTTGTTGATAGATGTAAAGAGGTTGAAGAGGAGGTACATCCAGCTCAACAAAATTATCGACAATTGTAAGCTGAAAAGTAGGGCTAGAAGATTCAACACCACACATCTCAATATCCATGGAAGTAACAACTGAGTTGGCAAGAACCGAATTAATTGAATTAGAAGATTCAACCGAGTCCTAACTGAGTTCCAACAAAACTATCGACAATAATTCGACCTTTCCCAATGTAATTGGCAAGTAAAACAGGTCTACGAATTATGCCTTCAGGATTGAATGAAGCCCTAGCACTGTAATCGAATTCAAGAATTGTAATTCCTTGACCCGACCAAGAACACACTGTATTAAAGATTCTGATGATGCTTAGAAAAAGAAGAAAGTAATAAGTTTTGTTGTTATTGATATGTTTTCAAGAGAAACAATCACCACTATTTATAAGGGTTTCATGTCTATTGGAAATGTTTCTTTATTTCCAATAGATACATATGGTGTCCAATGTTATGTGAACCATCACATCCATTTGAGATGTCTCTTTATCTCAAATAGATACATATAGTGTCCAGTGAGAATGGTTGTATCTTATGTGAACCATCACATCCATTGGAGATGCCTCTTTATCTCCAATGAACATCCATTTGAACCATTATATCTATTCGTATTCAAACTAATTTTTAAATCTCGAAGCCCCTTTCATAACGGTAAACAAAAATGTACAAAACATTTATTTCTTATAACATTGAAAATATCCAACATGTATCTAACATATAAACTGTGTCTAGATGTTACATTTACAAGCAAGAGATATGAAATCATAAGAACATATTTTATGGAACTACAGGTTTGCTAGAAATGACTGGAATTGGATTTACTAGTATCTTTGGTTTACATCCCAATCTAAACCTGACCCAATATTAAAAGGAAACAAAAGGAAAAAGTTGGATCCTTAAGGATCTTTGACCAGTTGCCAACCTAGCCATTCATTCTGAGCCGTGGAAATTGAAAAAATAAAGTATTGCATCAAAGTCCTAAAATGAACTAGATACAACTTAAGATCAGATTACTAGCATTGTTCTTTTTTATAAGCAAGTTATAGTGATTTGTATCGTAAACAATATATATATATATATATATATATATATATATATATATATATATTATGATAAGAGAATTAATTGTTCATATACGAAGATTTCTGAAGACAAAAGAAAATACCAATTATCTGTAATAAAAGTAAAAAAGTTGAACACACCTATAGCTGAAAAGGAAAATATAATTCATAATCGTATATAGTTGGATCATCTCACCACCCGTTGGATTAACATCAGTTAAGCATTTTCGGTCTAATACAACTGGCATATTTTAGATATTAGAAGTATGTCCTCTGCAAGTTTCTTCATTTCATAGTATGTGCTTTTTCTTTATTTATCTGTACTGTATATCTCTGTATATCTCTAATTTCTATCTATTAAAATTTCATTCTCTTTTAGATTCCATGCATATCGAAACTCCAACTACCTACGAAACCTAAAGAAAACCTCTAGTAGTCTTTAGGTATTAATTAAAGTGATGACCTATTTAATTTGATGGATTTTGATTTTGATATAATTAACCTTATTTGATTTGATTTGAAATTTTATAGATAAAAGCGAAGACGGGAGAAAAGGAATGGTATTTCTTTTGTTAAAGAGTTAGAAGATATTCATTATATAGTAAAAAGAGTAAAGAGAAAATTTTACAGATAAAATTTGTTTTTTTCAAATCCATCAAATTTCCAAACCTGTATGACGGTATATCAAGATTAAAAGAGTAAAAAGAAAATCTATTCTTTTCACATCAAATGGGTTTTCTTTTCACATCAAATGGGTTTTTAAGAACTAATAGTTTTGCTTCCAAAAGAAAAATAAAAGTTAAAAAAAGTGGCGGCTGTATGTTGTCTGATCTTTGTTGATGTGCCTTTTATCTATGAGTCTACTAAAATTTTATTCACAAGAGCTTATTAGATTGATTTGATAGAGAAAAAGGACCTTATTCGAAATGATTTCATTTCAAAAAGGATTTATCTCTTATAACATGAGTATGCCAGCTGTTTTTTGCTGGAAAAGCTTTATTAATTTTAATCCAACGGTTAGTAACACGATCTTACGACTGATAAGTTGCTAGCTTATTTTTAGAAGCCTGATATAGGGGCTCCAACATCAATAGAGGGGCTCCAATAATAAGACGAAATAGGGACACTATGAAGTAAAACTCAAAAACCCCTTATCCATAATATTTTCACAATACCCAAATCACCCTTCATTAATATGTTAATTACCTTAATTAGTGAAAATTTAATTAAGCTAATCATGGTTAATTAAACTTAATCTTTGACTAACACAAATTGAAATCAAATTTTTTTTTTTTGATTTGTGATTTGGGGATGAAAAACTAGATGAAATGTGAGAAAAAAATTTCGTTTTTTTTTTAAACCCTAGTTTTTGATTTAATCAACCATAGTAACCATTTAGGTCTTTCTAGATTAAAATCTTGATCATTTTATGGCTCAAATTAGATGAAATCACGAATTGAAAGTTTGATTTTGTGTGATTCAGAGACAGTTACGGTTGGGTTTCATTACGAACCCAACCGTAACACCAAGAACACCGAAGAACACCTTCAGTTACGGTTGGGTTTTGACTCCAAACCCAACCGTAACCTCAAGAACACTATGAACACCCTTTGAACACATAGTTACGGTTGGGTTTGGCTTAAAACCCAACCGTAACTCATCCTTTTTAGCATTGATTTTTGAGGTCAAATTTGAGTTTTAAAATCCAAATTTTGAAGTTATTCAACCATTTTAACTAGATTGTAGGTAAATTGGGTCATTCAAACACACAAAAACCGAAAAATCAACAAATTAGAGATTCCAAATTTTGAGTTATCAGTAGAATTTACGGTTGGGTTTTGGCTAAAAACCCAACCGTAACTAATTTTGTTAGTTGCATGTTTCATGATATAGTTACGGTTGGGTTTTGCATTAAAACCCAACCGTAACTAATCTTTAAACCCCAATTGTAAAATTATATAAATAAATTTTGAGATTTTTTCATTTCTATCTTGTAGAGAATTGAAAGACGAATCTAACCCAAAAAAAATGAGGTCAATCGGACATCGTATGAAGGAGTTATGATCAAAACGGTGA
>JAJJMC010009346.1:2049357-2074240 GCA_023531435.1 Papaver californicum | reverse complement strand
TAGTGCATATTTCAATTTCTGCTTGTAGTGAAAATAGTCCAACAACTTCTGAAACTCTTCGATCCATTCCTACTTCAAATGTTCGTAGTGGCATGCGTTTCCTATGTTGTTTAAGATTTTTCTAAGTTGTTGCTTCTTCTGAAACTCTTCGATCCATTCTTCTGCGTTTCCTTCTGTGCATGTAATAGATGATATTGTTTTGATGATTATTTTATTCTTGATTCTGAGTTAATGTTAGCGTTCATTTCTTCAGATTGTAGAAGGTACTTCAATGGGACCTCCACGTCCACCTCAAGCTCTATTTGAATCTGTACAGGGAGGGACTACAACCGGTTCTATTTCATCTCCGCAACCTCCATCATCTTCTCAACTTGAGGGCAGCGGAAGCAAGAAGCGCAAGAAAACATCTTGGGTATGGAGGCATTTTGATGAAATCTTTGATGAAGATGGTAATGAATGAGCAAAGTGTAAGTATTGTGAAGCCGATAAGTATAAGATTGGTATAAAGAAATGGGACATCTAATTTGAACTATCATTTGAAAAAATATGCAGAGTATCAATAGACATTAAATTCTGGGTTGTCGGGACAACAAACTCGTGATTTTCAGCCTAACAATCTGGGAGAGGAGCTGAAAATGGTTGGGGTTACTTTCTCTTAAGAGGCATGTAGGAGAGCTCTTATAAGGTTCATCATCACAGATGAATAGTCTTTCAGAATGGTTGAAGGAGAAGGGTTTAAAGTATTATGTAAGTATCTTGAGCCAAGATTTAGAGTTCCATCTCGTATGACCGTTTATCGTATATTTGTAAGCCGTTTTTGATTGAGAAAGCTAATTTGATGAATTATTTCAAGATAAACAAGGTAAGGGTATGTCTCCCCACTGATACTTGGACGTCTATCCAAAATTACAACTATATGGTAGTTACTGCCCACTTTATTGATGACCATTGGAAGCTACAAAAGAGAATCATTTGTTTCTGTTTGATTACTAGTCATGAAGGTGATAAAATTGGTCAGGCGTTAGAGAAATGTTTGATAGAGTGGGGGCTTGAGAGAGTGTTCACTATCACTGTCGATAACACATCTACTAATACTGTTGCTATTAATTAAGGAAAGAGTAAAAAGTTGGGGTTTCTCAATACTTGAAGCTAAATTATTGCATGTTAGATGTGCTGCTCACGTACTTGATCTTGTTGTTAAGGATGGTTTGAAAAAGTATCATACGTCGGTTCGCAAAATCAGGTCAGTGGTTAAATTTGTCACGAGTTCTCCTGCAAGATTGAAGAGATTCTTAGATGCTGCCTCGCTTGAAAGGATAGATTGCAAGAAGGGATTAGTATTAGATGTTAAAACTAGATGGAACTCCACTTACTTGATATTGCAGGCTGCCTAGAAGTATGCTGGCTTTTAAAAGGCTGGGACGGTCAGATAAAGCATTCCAGGAAAGGTTTATTTTCGATACTCCCCCTCCTTCAACTGTTATGGGTGATGGTGATGATAATGTTAATACAGATGTTGATTCTAGTTCATCAGATTCCAATACTTCTGAAGAACCTTCAGCTGCTCGTAAAAAAACTAAGAAAAATCCTAAGCCTCGAGTGCATGCTCATGAGGATTATGATTGGGCCAATGCTAAAGTTCTGATTCAGTTTTTAAAGGTATTTTATGAAGCTACTGTTGAATTTTCTGCTTCTACTTATGTTACTTCACATTCTTTGCTAGAAGAACTTTGTAATGTTTGTGGAGAATTAGATGATTAGCAAACTAGTCATAACGACCCTTTTTTAAGCCACATGGGTCAGGTAATGTTGCTCAAGTATAACAAGTATTGGGGAAAATATGATAAAATGAATCCTTTATTATTTATTGCTGTACTTCTTGATCCAAGGGAGAAAGAACGTGGATTGTATGTGTCTGTAGAAGACTTGATTGTACATTATGATCCTGTGGAGGAACAAAGATTGGTAATAAGTTGGATGATTACAGTGAGAAAGGATTTTGATAAGCTATTTGCAGCGTATAACTCGGAAACTGCAGGAAGTGTGATAGGTTTATCTGAGTCTATTGGTGAAAGTAGTGCTAGTCAAGGGAGTTCCAGTTTTGAAACTAAAAGGAAGAAGAATAAGGCACAAAGAGACGCTCGCAAAAGCCAGTTGGATTCCATGAATGATTATGGAAAATCAGAGTTAGAAAGATATTTAGCGGAACTTAGATACTCTCCAACCAAGGATAAGGAAGAATCTGAATTTGATATATTGCTTTGGTGGAAGAGTAATGCTGCTAGGTTTGACATTCTCTCACTCATAGCTAGGGATGTGCTTGCTATACCAATCTCGTCCGTTGCATCCGAATCCGCTTTTAGTACCGGAAAATGGATACTTGATCCCTTTCGAAGTTCTCTAAGGCCTAGGACAGTTGAAGCATTGATTTTATTGCAAAATTAGTTACATACACCAATTGATATGGACCCTTCTAGATTTGGAGTTGAGGAGGAGGTTGATATAGGCGAAGTCAGGTACAATTAAATCTTTTTTATTTATGCCTCAAGTTTTATATACATTCCATGAATTGCATATTTCAGATTCCATATTCCACCTTTTTAGTCCAGTTGAATCCCAAATTTGCGGAATAGAATTGTATATTTTGATTACAAATATGATTACAGTTTTTTGCTAAGTAATGATACGATTACAAGCTGGATGCTCTAGTCATTTTTCTTTTTCTTTTTTTTTTGATCGGCAAAATAGAAATAGATTAGAAGGCTTATCAGGTTAGAGTCTTAGAGATTTGGATGAAACTGAGTTTAGAATGCAATGTTTGGGTTCCTTTAATCTGGTTAGAGTCTTAGAGCAACTGCAAAGGTTGGACTAGAGTAAAGAGCAAATCCCAAATTTTGTCTGGTCTTTTAAAAAAAACGCAGCGGTTTTAGGACCAAATTATGCTCGGACGCCTTTATAACGAGACGTTTGTTACTGGGCGCTCTCATAAATGGACGTCACATGACACGGACGCTTGTTTAACGTAACATATGTTATTGGACGCTTATTGTGGTGAGCGTATAATAGGTCTGGAACCATACGCTATTGTTACTGAACGTCTTTATTGATACGCTCCTTTAAGAAAACGTATGGACGCTTTTTTGGGTGACCGTTTCATTAGACGTCGTTCAGCAACGACGTCCGTATTTCAATACGTTCTCTTAGGAGGACGTTTAGGTATTACGCTGTACCAGAAGAGCGCCTGACTATATATAGGTTTGGTCCGGCTACTGGACCAAGTTTTCTCCCGTACTGTACATTTGCTCGCCAAAATCCTATTTTTACTCGTCCGTTGGGCCTGATTATTGGCGACCAAAGAGTAAAAATGGGGTTTACTCTTTGGTCTAGTCGTCCGTTACAGTTGCCCTTAGAGATATGGTTTCGTAAGATTGTTTTTACTTTCCCTAATGAAGTATATGGGTTGGAATTTGATTTTGTTACATTTTTCATAGAGACAAAAATATAAAAGAGAGGTGCAATATGAAAAAGTAGAACCGTAAACCAATACAAGAGAACCATGCATCTGAATTTTATTGCATTTTTCATTGTAAAACCAGCCTAGGAACTGTTTTGCAGGGTACGCCAAAATTCATTTTAGTCGGCCAATGCATTATAGATATAGCTGAAATTGACAAAATACTTAATAGCATCTGTACTAGTTGTTCTGCCATTTACCTTTATTGGTCTAAGATTTTGATTCTTGCTTGTGCTAGGATAGTTTTTCAACTGCCTAAGTATCTGTCGAAAGGTAACTTTTCCATAGAAATGAACCCGTTGACAGTCCATATATCTTTCTAATGTGAGTCTTATCCACTAGTATTGTTAACCTTGAAATGAGCCTCGAGTCAGGGATTTGTCAGTACTGTCAGAAGCATAACTCATGCTACATGTTTATGGATTTTAGGCCCGTGAGAAGCTGAACTTGCTTAAGCTCACCGACTGTGAAACATATGCCTTTTGTGAACCTTGTCCAATGTCCTTTGTTATGAATAGTTTACTGTCTGTGTAGATGCACCCAATTGGTGTCATTAAAGTAGCTAATTATGAAATAACACAGGTCCATACATAGATTGTGTGTATGTTTGTATGTACCTGGGTGGCTGGGTACCTTAATTCTCGTGGTAGTTTTAACTATGTGATACAATTTAAGTATTTTTTTTCTTCTGAATTTCTAATCGCACATTTCTCTTGTTGCAGAGTTGTTTGGTGATCTTAGTGCTTATTCCATCACCGTAGATGACGATTGAAGAAGAAGGTTACATGAAGGACTAGTTGTTTCTTGATCTTAGTGCTCATATTGGTATAACAGGGATACTAATCATACTATTCTCTCTCAGGCTAGTTGAACACACTGACATGGTTTATGTGTCAGTCTCATAACCACTCTCTCTTGTAGGGCGGACCAAACTTGATCTCTGAGTTGAAGCTGAATGAGACATCTGCTTACTGTAAACTGAATTAGGTCCACAGTCAATTCTAGTTCCAGTATCTGTTCCACAATGTATCAAGTTTTGATTTTCTTCTTTGGTGTTGGCATCTACGACTTTAAGTTCTCGGGTCTTTTTCAGTGGTTCTTCTGCTAATGCGGTGTCCATGTAGTTAGTGACAGGATTTCACATAACACTTGTAGAGATAAATAGATGAATGAACAATTTCAGATTTACTTATACTTGCAGATATTCATTACATTTAGTTACTTCCTAAACTCTCAAGTCACTGCTGGGGTAAAACCTCAAAAAAATTCTTACTTTTCTGTTTTTATATCTAGTTTATCGCAAACTTTGTCTTGGCTTAAAGTGTTTGTTCCCCTATTCTATATTGTATCAGATTTGGCCCTTCAGTATCTTGAATAATACATATCTAACAAAATAAAAATAAATTTTTTTCCAAAATATTTTGTAATCTTTTTAATTTTATTTGGTAGAAAAAAAAAAGGGTTATACCCGTCACTCATCTCCGACCCGTTATTTAATGGGTCGGGTAGGATCTTACCCACTATAACGGTGGGTAGGACGGTGGGTAAAATTTTATTATCCGCTATTTCGTGGGTAGGGTGGCGAAATAGGCCGTATCCTATCCACCTTACCCATTGTGCACCTTTAGATAAGATGGCCAAGCGTGGTTATATTCTTGGTGCAGGTGTTAGGTTATTTATGTTGGATTTTTTCACAATGTTGTGAAAAATAACTTATTTTTTGTCTTAACGATTCTTTTTCTTCTCTTATTTTTTTTTTCTATTTTGGCATCATCAAAAATTCTATTTTAATGTGTTTTTGGTCGAATTAAGATCAACTTTAAACTCGATAGCATTTTTATAGTCCTTCATTGTATCATGTAGTCAATAATTTTCTAACCTGTTTGTACTCGTGAATTGAATTCAAAAGAATCAAATTACTGTCTAAGAGCCTTGAATCAGAAATATAACAATTTATGTATTAGCGTTTCATCTTTTTACCTAGAATTTCTAGCAACTTATGATGGAAAACCTGATTTTATGCATATCATTGAAGAAGTAGACATTCTCTACTGCAGATTTAAATAATTTTCAAGTTTTTTTGGGGTCTTTAATTATTTTTTTTCTTACAAATACCTTTGTAACTATTTTTTGTAATTAATAAAAATTCGGACTTAGCAAAAGAAAGAAAAGGTCCATAAAACCCAGTATAAGGACTTGTTTATGGGTTTAATTACATTTGCCATGCCAGATATAAGATATAAGTGATGAAGTTCTAAGAGCATTTGTAGTGTCTTCTCTGCCTCTATCCCCAAGCTTAGCGGAAAGAGGGTAATGAGAGTGTAATACAACAACTGGTTCTAGTTGCATTTCTTCAAGGATACTCACAAAAAGAGTTGTCTCTAAAGGAACATCGAATACCAGTGACTTGTCTTTTTTGTTAGCATATGGTTCCTCGTTGTAAAAAAAATAAAAATTCCAATTTCATCCTTTAAAATAATATTGAGATTCTTTAAATCATCTCCGAATTTAAAGATTTTTTTTTTATAAAACCTTCAAATTGTATGGATGGCGACTAGTTTTTCAAACATTCACACTTCACACTTACTTTGTTATCTAACCAGTGTAGGACACATGTGTTGCACCTAAGTAGTTCTAAAAAGACGAGTTGAATGTACGTTTTTATCCGTTAGTGGTATAAAATTGGACGAGTTTGACCCAATATGGTTAATTTCGTCAAAGACCTCGCCGAAACAAACTTAATATATAGAAATCTATAAATAAAAATCAAATCTAACTTAATTTTTCTTTTTTTTTTAAATATTAACATTATTTTTTTATATTTATACAAACATATGTAACTTAAGCAAAATGATTGACATACATATTATGGGTATAAAATTTGAAGATCAAGACTCCAAAATTTCATCGAGATAAAGTTGTCTTGATATCTCGGTCCCGGCCGAAATAAAACTGAGATCCAAAATTAACAACATTGGTGTGACCTCATATTATTTTTACTTTATTTTTATATGTGAAAATATTTTAATAAAAATACCAAAAAACCCTTTGCTTAATAATAGCAAAGATTACTATTGTGTGTTGATGCAATTACTACTAATACTTAATTTTTGGTATGCTGATACAATTATTACTAAGAAAAAGTTAATAGTCTAGGTTTTCTTCTAAACCAGAACCGAAACCGTGATATTTGATTTTTTATTTCCAAGACCAAAACTAAATATTAGTAAATCGGTTTGGTTTTGTAATGAACCGACTCGTTTCCGGTTAGTCGGTCGATTTTGATAAACCGATTATATTTTCAGTCCCAAGTAATTGACAGTTCAAATTATATTTATTACAATATTAAAAAACTGATAGAAAACCATTACCAAAATGAACACAACATTAACTTATGCGGTCTATAATTTGTATCTGACATAAAAAAAACTTGATTAAAAGAAATTGGCTACAAATTCAGAAAAGATATTGACAATAAGTTGTCTGACACAATTATTTTTTGTCAATATTAAGAAACTTCAAACACCATTACAGCCTGCAGGACGATCATACAATACAATCCATTGGGAAAAGCTTTGCCCAGACTCTACTCTACTGCCTCTATAGCACCCTGCACCAAAGAAAATCACAAACTCAAACAACAGAAATGAAACACTTGACCACAATAAAAAAAACAGAACCCGTTCTATCATTTACAAACATCTCAGGTGATGAAATAAATCAATAGGAAAACAGAATTCATTTCATACTAAAGAACAATCAGACATCATGGTCTAAACCATTCAATAGATAACAAAATTAATTTTAAGACATTTCATACGACAGGAAGATCAGACATCATGGTTTAGACAAAATTCATTCCATACTAACTTTTTACGATGATGATATGTGCATCTGGTATACTTGTTGCCTATATACAACCTTTGTATAGACGAAAAGGCATTGAACCAAGAAGAGAACTAAACAATAAAACCAATTTCACTAAAACAATAAAACCAATTATCATGCAAAGAAAGTCCATTTCAATTATCATATAAGAAAAAGAAAACCCAATTATCATGCAAATACAACTACTTTGATGCTTTAAACTCAAATATGATCAAAACTATATTATGCAGTAAAACCCAAAGCCTAACCCTACAAAATTACTAACTAACAATTTCATTAATTCGCAATCAAAATCAAACCCAAACACAAACTAAAACCCTAGAAAAAAGTTGACAAATAAGAACTTATTGTTACTGGGGTTGATTGAGATTCTTTTATTTGGTTTGAAATTGTGGTGGTGAAGTTAAGTTTAGGGTTACAACTAGAAATAGAAATGAGAAGAAGAAGAAGAAAAAGAAGAAGAAGAAGGAGAAGAAAAAGGAGGAGTATATGATGTTACTGATACTATGTTACTCAGAAAGTGGTGGTTTCATGGTGGTTTTGTGGACCTAATGGTGTTACGGCTCTGCTCTGAAGAAGAACAAGTGAAGAAGTTAGTGTATAGGTCGAGGGAGGCTATGGGTTTGATGGACGGTGTAGATTAGATTCTAGGAGTTATATCTACGGCTCGCATTAACAATTCCACCACCGGTTTTTGTGGTTTGGTTTTAGGTTAAACCAAAACCTGAACCATTATCATCAGTTTATAACATTTTAAACAAAAACCAAACCATTAATAAATGGTCTGGTAACTCTGGTTCGATTCTTTCCTAACCGTTTTTATTTGGGTCAGTTCCTTAATTTATCCGTTACCATCTACAACCCTAGTTGTAGCTCTGGTAGTATTTCTTAATAACTTTTACGAACCTTTATCCCTGCACAATGACTAGCACATTATGCTTGTAATTCTTCTTTTATGCTAGACGTATCAACATGTAAAAGAATTAGATTTGGTCTTTTTTTCATAACAATAATTAAGTATGTAAATATATAGCGTTAATTAGATTTTGATACTTGGATTTTGTCCAATATTAAAATTTGGTATAACTTTTGACCACTTAGAGTTTAGTACTAAAATTCACGTTGAATGTTTTTAACGGTCGTCTGTGACCGGACTTTAATTACTTTTATATAATAAATAATATTAAATTGATAAATATACCCTTTTAAGTGGCCCTAGGATCCAATGGTTTTGATGAAACCATTTAGCCAACGGTAGGGATCAAATATCCATTAATTATTTAACCCTAATTCTCTTTTCCTTCTCTTTTCTTCTTCCGCCTCTGGTACAGTGAAGACGTTGAACAGATTTGAAATAAGAGAATGAAGAATCAGGATTGACTCGATCTGTAATGGTTTGATTTGATCTTTATTTCTGGCTTTTGATTAGTTTCTGTTGGTGATTCAAGTCTTGTCGTGAATCGAAATTTTGTGAATTGGGTGCAGTGGCTGATGAAAAATTGAAAGGGTTATGACCTAATTTTGATTAGGATGATAGATTTCAAGCCAGTAAATCAGTAGAAAAACCACCTTCGTTGCTGTTGCTGTTGCTGTCATGAAATCAAGAGAAACATATAGAAGATGGAGATAAAATGGTAGTGAATCGAGAGATTGTGAAGAAATTGAATGCAGCTGTGGTTGATGTTGTTAAGTGAAAATTATGGGTTTTTTGAATGATTGAAAGAAATGGGAATGATGAATGTTATGCAGGGAAGGAGAATTGGAATTCACCAATTACTAAACACGATGTGCTACTGTTGAGCGAATTGAAATGGGTTTACGGTTGAATTGAAGATGAATGGTTTATGTTAAATGATTGAATTTATGGGTTTGCTTTAATTGAGGTTTTTGTTTTTTTGGTTTATGTAAATCAAAACGATTCTTCCAAGATCTTTTATTTTGGATTACAATATTATAATTAGGTTTTTTTATTGTGATAAAGAACCCAGAAATAAAGATCTATCTTTTGAAGATAAAATTGATAAGAGTTCTTGAATCTGGTATTCTGATTTTACAGTATAGCAGTGAAGAAGATGGTGTTGTTTGCTGTAAGTCGATGGGATTCAATAAACAAAGAAGGTGGTGGCTATTAATGAGGTCAGGCGAGATGGGTAATAGGTTTTGTGAACCTGAGATGAATCTGAAATGGGTTTGTAATGTTTGTGTGATGAATGGATTGCAGGGCGAAAAATTGATTGGAATTACAACCAACAATTCCATGGGTTATGTGTCTTGTTTGAATTTGAGTAGAAATTGCAGTTTAGATTTGTAATTAAACGATTTGTAATTAGGTATCTTGCAATTTAATGAAATCGGTATTTGTGAATGGGCTTTTGATTTGAGCATCAACTTCATTTTTAGGTTAAGAAATTCATGGTTGGCGTTATGATGTTGATGGTGGTGGCGGCGGCGTTATGATAGTGGTGGTGGCAGGGGTGGATAGATCTGATGTAAATGTTTAACAAAATAAAGGGTGAAATAGTAAATGCATAAATATATTTGATTATAATTTAATTAAAATTTGATCTAACTGAGTCATTGACTCCTTTTTCAGGTACCAAACTCTAAGTTAAGTTGTTAAAAATTAGACCAAATTTTAATGTTGGACAAAACCTAAGTCCCAAAATCCAATTAATCCTAATATATATTTCTGTTGTCTAAATGAATATGGATTAGCCAATAGTTATTAAAAGAAATTTAATTGGAAGATAAAAAATAAAAGGATAAAGAATTCCCTTGTTATAATGTGACAATACGCATCTCAATTATAGAGAGAACAGAGAAAGAAACCATTGCAATGTGGTGTTACTGTAGGGCTGTCAATTTTTATCCGAAATCCGATATCCGTTTCCGATAATCCGAGATCCTATAGGATATTATCCGTTATAACGGATATCGGATACGGATATTCTTATCGGATATTGAAGGTTAACGAAACGGAACCGGCTAAACCGGTATCCGTCGGATATTATCCGTATCCGTTAAGGAAAAAACAAGTCTGGTCAAAAGTAAAACTAGGTCTAGACTAAGGTTGTCTTTCATTTTCTTCACAGAAAGGTTCTTCTACTCCTACGGCTACGCTACCCCTCTTTCATTTCTTCAAACAGGTTAGTGATTCTTTCTGGGTTTTTGATTCTCTTTAAAGGGTTGTCAAGTTTTCTTCTCAATTATTCTTACATTGAAGGTTGAGCTAGATTCATTTTTTTTCTTGATTTTGTTGTTAATGCAATTGTATCCCAAGTTGGAACCCTAGTTGTATGTCGTACTGATAATCTCAAATGATACCATGATTTTTTTATTGCTCGAATGTGCGTTTACTTCATACAGTTAGCGTTGATTTGAGAATTTGGGTTTTTCTCAAATCTTCTTTAGTTCAGGCAGTAGATTGAGGACTCCTTTGGGATTTTAAATATTGGGTTCTTGTACGGTTTAGCCACTCTAGTTAATGTTAAATGTCAATTGTATCTGTTCTGAGATTTGTGTCTTCTGGTTCAATTGGACTGTACCCAAACTTCTGATGATGGGTTCACGGTTGTATTTCAGTGTGTTTCTCACAAATTTTTAGTAATAACACACTTAGGCTAAAAGGTGATGTCTAACTCTTCTATTTAGACAAATCATTTGTGGACAGAGAATACTGAATACAGAACTAGATAGCACTACATGTTACACAAGCAACATTTATAAGGATCCTCGCCCTAGGTGATGATACTATCTGTGTCGTATTTTTTTTTCTCAAGTTTTTATGGGTGTACTTGTGAAAATTGTGGAATAACGAAAGATGAAATAGTTATGTGCAACACTGAATAGGCATCATCATTTAAAGATTGTCATCCAGTGTTTTCAGCTGCCCTGTTTAGGATTCTTTCTGTTGTTTTAAAAAGTTAGAGTATCAGTCCAATTAATTTGGGGTAAAATACCACAAAGGGGTACCATTATCTACTGCATTGACGGCTGAGTAATTTGCTTTTGCATAAAATTTATTTCTACATTAATGTGTATGTGCCGTAACTAGCTAGCCACTGTGGTAATTGTAAAATATTGAAGCTGTTGACTGAGACTATTTTGTTTTTCCACCAGTTTTATTTATATGCAAGAACTCTCTCCATGATTGACTATTTTGTTTTTCCACCAGCTTTTTGGGTTTCTTGTATTGGCTTCTATTATATGAAAATTGACAAATACAATACATATATAGCATTTGATTCATTTCATTTTGTGCAGGTTGCAATTCACTTTGTATTTACTGTGTATTACTTTCTATCCCTTATATTGAACTAACATATATGATTATTTTTATTTCAGGGTGATGTCACATAGTCAGAGAACATCAAATCAATTGGGTACCTCAACTTCATCAGTTGCATCACATCCACCTTTACAAGAAGAAAATGTACAGACCTTGCAGGAAGGTTCAACAATGAACTCTGCTTCTATGATTCGTCCCAGAGAAGGAGGAGAAGAAGATGAAGATCCTCTTATAACTGAAGCCAAGAAAAAATTACGTACAACAAGGTCAGATGTATGGAATGAATTTGAAAGGATTTTTACTACAAAAATTGGAGCAGATGGGAAGAAGGTTGTTGAAGTTAATGGTGTATGCAGTCATTGTAAGAAGAAATTTGAAGCATCAAGTGCAAATGGAACCAGCCGCTTGAGAGCACATCTTAATTCCTGCAACAGGAAGCCAGAGAATCAGCCTGGACAAAGAAAAATTACTTCTACCAAAACAGGTAACACACAAACTAAGCTATCTAATTGGAAATATGATCCTGATGCTACTAGGATACTTGTTTCCAAGATGATTGCTAAACATGATTATCCAATAAATATGGTTGAGCATGAATATTTTAGAGAGTTTGTTAGATCTTTGAATCCTGCTGCCAAGTGTTATAGTAGGAATACAACTAGGGAAGACATTATGAAACTGTATGGTGAGTTCAAAGAACAACTACAAAAACAACTTGATTCAATCACATCTAAATGTAGTTTAACAACTGATATGTGGACTTGTAAACATACAAGAAATGGATATTGTTGTGTAACATGTCATTTCATAGATGATGAATGGAAACTGAACAAGAAAACACTAGCTTACATTTTAGTGCCATCACCACATACTGGAGAAGTTCTTGCAGATTTTGTGAAAGCAGTAGCTTTAGACTGGAATATAGATTCTAAGTTGTTTGCTTTAGCTGCTGACAATGCTAAAGCCAATGATGTTATGATGAGAAATCTGAAGAGCTGGCTTTCTAGCAAGAATTGTTTAGTTCTTGAGGGTGATCTGTTCCAAATGAGGTGTGCCAATCACATATTGCATTTGGTTGTATTATGTGGGATGAAAGTAGCTGGTGTATTTATAGAAAGCATTCGAGAGTGTGTCAAATATGTCAAGTCATCACAAGCTAGAAAAGAGAGGTTTGCAAATGCTTTAGCACAACTTAAACTTCCTTCAAGGTCTGTAAGTTTAGATGTGGAGACTAGATGGAATTCCACCTTTAAGATGCTTAAAGAAGCAATTGATTTGAGACAAGGATTTTCCAGGTTAGCTGAATTGGATTCTGATTTCACTATACTACCAAGTTCAGACGAGTGGCAACAAGGAATACATATTTGTGAGTGTTTGGAAGTGTTTAATGTTATTTCAAGCAAATTTGCTGGGATTAACTATCCAACAGCAAATATGTATTACAATGGGGTATATGAGATTAATAAGAGCATTCGGCAGTGGGAATCTAGTCCTCACATGTATATCAGAGATATGGCAAGGAATATGAGGGGGAAGTTTGATAGTTATTGGAAAGAATGTAACTTGTTGATGAGCATTGGAATAGTTTTAGATCCAAGATACAAGACTAGATGGATAGAATTTGTTTATAAGAAGTTATATGGAATGGATAGCTATGCATCTCAGTATTACAAATTTATATCAACACTCAATGCTCTTTTCTCTTCATATGAATGTGATAGTAACTGTACAACCGCAGATTATTTGGGGCCTACATCTGGTGGTGGAACATGTTCAACTGAAATTGATACTTCTGAGTATGATGAGTTTATGATGGAAAACTGTGACATTGAGGTTCAGAAGTCAGAGTTGGAGAAATACTTAGAAGAACCACTGCTTACTAAAGGCACAACCAAAGAAGAAGGTTTGTTTGATATATTGGCTTGGTGGAAAATTCATGCTCCTAAGTACCCAACTCTTGCAAAGGTTGCAAGAGATGTGTTGGCTGTTCCAGTGACAAGTGTAGCATCAGAATCCATGTTCAGTGCTGGTGGCAGGGTTCTTACAACACACAGAAGCTCTTTGGCTCCAGAAGTTGTTCAAGCATTGCTTTTCCTAGGTGATTGGTTGCCAGATCTCAACCACACTGCTAGTAGTAGTAGTACAGGTTAGTAACTTTCCTTTCTTTTCCTTTACTTTCATATTACTTGCATTGCCAACTAACAAATTTTAGTTTTTTTGAAATGCAGATGTACTTTGAAAGCTGCATTGTAGGTGCCAGGCTGTATCTCAATGAGTCAATGACAATGCTAGTACAGCCGTACAAATTTCATTTTTTTTGTGTTTTGATGTTTTCTTTTGTTGCAAGAACAATAGAACATGTAGTTTATAAATTGTGATCATTTGTGTGTGTTTTGTATGTGTTTTAATTGAATTGTGAAGTGAAAAAAACAGATTTATAAGATGTTTTTCGGCTATCGGATATTTACCGGATATTATCGGATATCCGGTAACCTTAACGAAACGGAACCGGATATGAAGGTTAAATGTCCGCCGGATATTATCGGATATCGGATATCGGATACGGCTGAGCCAATATCCGTTCCGTTAACATCCGTTGACAGCCCAATTACGGGTATGATGAATGTTATGCAGGGAAGGAGAATTGGAATTCACCAATTACTAAACACGATGTGCTACTGTTGAGCGAATTGAAATGGGTTTACGGTTGAATTGAAGATGAATGGTTTATGTTAAATGATTGAATTTATGGGTTTGCTTTAATTGAGGTTTTTGTTTTTTTGGTTTATGTAAATCAAAACGATTCTTCCAAGATCTTTTATTTTGGATTACAATATTATAATTAGGTTTTTTTATTGTGATAAAGAACCCAGAAATAATAGATCTATCTTTTGAAGATAAAATTGATAAGAGTTCTTGAATCTGGTATTCTGATTTTACAGTATAGCATTGAAGAAGATGGTGTTGTTTGCTGTAAGTCGATGGGATTCAATAAACAAAGAAGGTGGTGGCTATTAATGAGGTCAGGCGAGATGGGTAATAGGTCTTGTGAACCTGAGATGAATCTGAAATGGGTTTGTAATGTTTGTGTGATGAATGGATTGCAGGGCGAAAAATTGATTGGAATTACAACCAACAATTCCATGGGTTATGTGTCTTGTTTGAATTTGAGTAGAAATTGCAGTTTAGATTTGTAATTAAACGATTTGTAATTAGGTATCTTGCAATTTAATGAAATCGGTATTTGTGAATGGGCTTTTGATTTGAGCATCAACTTCATTTTTAGGTTAAGAAATTCATGGTTGGCGTTATGATGTTGATGGTGGTGGCGGCGTTATGATAGTGGTGGTGGCAGGGGTGGATAGATCTGATGTAAATGTTTAACAAAATAAAGGGTGAAATAGTAAATGCATAAATATATTTGATTATAATTTAATTAAAATTTGATCTAACTGAGTCATTGACTCCTTTTTCAGGTACCAAACTCTAAGTTAAGTTGTCAAAAATTAGACCAAATTTTAATGTTGGACAAAACCTAAGTCCCAAAATCCAATTAATCCTAATATATATTTCTGTTGTCTAAATGAATATGGATTAGCCAATAGTTATTAAAAGAAATTTAATTGGAAGATAAAAAATAAAAGGATAAAGAATTCCCTTGTTATAATGTGACAATACGCATCTCAATTATAGAGAGAACATAGAAAGAAACCATTGCAATGTGGTGTTAGTTGTTACATTGTGCAGAAAGATAAGAATGAGCTCTAAATTGTCATAGACCTAATGAGTCTCTGATACCAACACATGAGGGCCGAGGGTATGATGTGCCCCTAAACAGCGATGCACTAGTATGGATTCAAAACAGATTCTCTTTCCTTTAAACCAGACATGGACGAGGGAAAAATGCATTAAATTCTCTCTCTCCTTCTAAAAACTCTCAATGACAAACCTTTCCGTCTGAAAATTTTCTTGCTCAGATCTGCTCCTTCTTCTACCGTCTGAAAAACTTCAACCATCTTTAATCTCTGCTTCTTCTACTATTTGTGATTTGATTTCAGTTTTTTTTCTTAAGTTTTGGTTCTGAATCTGAGTTATTCAGATTAAACCCTAAATTTTTTTGTTTTTTTGTTTTTATGTTATCGACTTATTTCTTCTTTGATCTAGGATATTAGATGTTTCTTAGTTTCTTTCTTAGTGTTTTGACTTGGGGTTCTGATAGGTTCATATCAACTGATTTTACAATTAGTTTGATGAAGAAGATTAAGTTTACAACAACAAGTTTTTTACCAAAGACACCAGCAACAACAGGCACTTCAAAGACACCAGCAACAAAAGTTACTTCAAAGACACCAACAAATCGTTTCAGAAGATCGATGATGAAGACTCCGACCGACTCCGACCAATTCTGATTTAAGATAATTGATGCAGGTTATCTTTGCTACTATGTTTATGAAAAAACCCTTGATAAATGGTTGGATCTTTGGATCCTAACATCTCTACTGACTGTGGAGTTGTTAACTGGTTTGGATATGTTACTTTTTATCCAAACATGGCCATTTAAACATGTTCTATTACTCTTATTGTCACTTATGAAACTATGGAATCTAAAAGGAATGGATAGAACTCTCCATCAAGTTAGAGTCTGTAACTGGTTTGTTAAGTGTTTGGTTTGTTTATGTTGTGTTGTCTGTTTGAGCTACCAAAAACGACTGGAAATCATGTAACTGTTCCCGATTTAGACTCGGGTTATTATTATCAATATAATTAAGGTTTTTCGGGAAAAAAAAGGACGAAGGAAAAATTAACACTACACTTGTTTACTATGGACCTCCTTTTAAAGGCTTCAAAGAAAAAAATACAAACCTCTTTTAAGATAAAATAGTTCATTCTAAATCCAAAACTATAGTACATGTATAATGTTCGTATAAACTATACAAAGAAAACAACATACCCAAACAATAATACGGTGAAAATAAAATAATAAGAAGAATATACTGGCTGTTACAATGATGTCGGGTGTGGGTTCTAACAGTTGGTGTGAATATTACTTTTTGATAACATATTGCAAGTTGATTACTTTTCCACATCAGAAGATCACACAGAAGAAAAATCTTCGGACCTTTGGAAATTTAGAATTTAAGAAAGAGAAAAAATTTAAAACTTACAAAAGAAATTTTAAAAGCATTAATAACGAAAATGCTTCTCATCTCGAAAGTTCCTCCCCAAACTTTCCCCCACACTCACATGTAGGGCTGCACAGGAACCGAACGGAAACGAAGAACCGGGCCGGAACCGACGAAACCGTACCCTAAAAAAACCGAACCGAGGGTACAGGGTACAGGTACAAAAAATGGGAACCGGGTACAAGCGGGTACAAGGTACAGGTACAGGTACAGCCTCAGAACCGACCTGTACCGGACCAAAGAACCGATGCTTAATAGTCGTTGATCTTTGATGGTTGTTTTAATCTCAGCCGTTGGTGTATTAGGTTACTTGACTTACTTCCAGACTTCCAGTTCCATTTCTTTCGTCCGTCAAAACTCAATAGACTTCTGAATCTGATCTGATGCAGTTTCTGGTGTGAGGGTGATGATAAAAAACTTCTGATTTCGTCTGTAAAAGACTTCTGGATCTCTACAAAATCAAGGTTCGTTTCTCCTTACTCCTCTATGTATATAATGTATGCCTGTATTTCAAATCCCTAATTTTTCTCTGATTTTTAAGTAGAGATTTTGTGCAAATTGTTGTGATTTATGCTTAATTTTGAGGTTAGTTTATGGTAATATCAGTGTTTGTAGGGTTTTGGTGGTACTACAGAGTCTTTTAATGGTAGATTTTGGCCTTTTGAACTGTTTTTTTTTTTGAATTATACCCAAACTCTCAAAGATTTCTCACTTGGGTTGAGAAGGCCGTCTAACACCTCACAGTAAGGTACATGTCTGGATGGCCACTCACCTCGATGAATCCTCTCCCAATGACATCAGGGACAGAACAAGTGAAGCTGAGAGACTGGAGCTCTTCATCCTCACTAAATGTTCCACTGCCCTAATCATTAACATCCTCCTGAACCAGATACTTTCCTTCCAATGCACAGGTAACCTACAATGTGAAAGAAAAGAGAGGGATTCATTATCAGGTGCTAGTTTGAGATTTTAAAAGAAGATTTTTTACATTTTGATATTTGTCCATAGTTAACATCCTGCGTCAGGTGGAGGAGCTGAGGGCAACCAGAGAATCAAGAAGACATAAAAAGAAAAAGAAAAATATGGGAAGTGATACCTTGTGGTTGGGTGGACTAGATTGAAGCCTTTAACTACAAACTGTGCACTCCCAGAAACAGAAAGTGCAAGAGGTTTGATACTAGAGATCACACACCATCTTTGTTCTGGAGGCAACAGACAACACAGCCTCATTATGTACTGCTCCTGTCCTGTGACCAAACGAAATTATGAGGATAAGTTCAAACTTGATTACTCATTAGATATAAATGTTGGTTTATTAATCTTGATTTTGTTTGCTTGATTAGGCCGTCTTGATTCTATTTTATTATTAATATGAGGAGCTTTGTTAGTTGTTACTATTTATTCTTGCCATCTTTGTTGAAATAGGCTTTGCTCACTTGCCATCTTTGTTCTTCAACAGACTTATTTTTGATGTTGCAGGAAGCGAGGATTTTTAAGAGTTCAAAGCATCCAAGTGGTCGACAGTGATAAGCCCTAGAAATGGTATGCCAGTTTGAATTGAAATGAAAACAAAAATTATGTCAGTTTGGGTATGATACTTGATGTTACTATTGTAGGCTTATAGCCTTGTAGTCTTCATATAATACGTGTTTGTTTTCTTAGTAATTTAGCTAGTCTTCATAAGAATCATAACATCTGTAGCTACACATTTATGACTGATTTATGCTGGTTTGTGAACTAAGTTTGAATTCTTTTTTTTTAGTTCTTTTGATGTTTAACTTTTAGTCAACTATACATGTATGATGTAACTATACAAAGAGTCAGTCATAAACTGACTCTTTGTTAGGAGTAGACAAGACCATTTGAGAAGTTTGTAACATCCAACATGAGACTTGACCTTGAATTGCCTTTCAATGGTCTGAACCATGGTAGAAGCAAAGCTCTTCATAAAGTGACATACTTTCATTGATGGATCCTATGAGCAACTTCCTGTTTACTCTTTCAGTGTTGACAAATGACAATGTGACATACTGCATTTTATTTGGAAATGGATGTTCATGTATATGGTGAATTTCATTAACAATATTAGTTATAAAATATTGAAACAGATGATAAAAATATATACAACTTGTATTAACCACTAAATCCAAGAGGATAAGTGAGAACTCCAGTTCAATCAGCAATTCAGCATCATGTTCATGTATCAAAAAAAAAAAAAGGGTACATGGTACGTACCCGGACCCAAGGTACAGGGTACAAAACCAGAATCGGACCGAGGGTACAGGGTACAGGGTACAGGTACAAAATTTAAGAACCGACCATAGGGAGGTACAGGTACAGGGTTTCACCAAAAACCGAGCCGAACCGACCTTTGTGCAGCCCTACTCACATGCACATAAAATTGGGCCTCCTGTTTTTCCAAGGGTTTATATTTAATCAATGATGAGAGATAAAGGCACCTAATGGGAAAAAATGGAGAAGATTCTAGGAGGTATTATGCAGCTTCGCATTAATAATGCTTCTCTTTAATTATTATTTTTATCTCCAAGAAACGATCAGTAAATTATTGTATGATATGTGATGATCGAGTTAAAGTTCATCGTGCGGGTTGACACTTTAATCATTGTGTCAAAATAATCAAATCCGTCAGCTTTTTCTTTTAGTTTATCATTTCCCTTTAGGATCCAAAAGAAAAAAAATTATTTTCTACGTAAGCAGAAGTAAAATTATTCCATAAAATAAAAATATACTCCGTCTTTTCACAGGTATAAAGGCGGAGAAGAAATTTTCTTTTAAAATAAATAAAAAAAATTATCTTTTATAATTTTTGTTTTATTTTTTAAATTTATTCTTATTTTATTTTCGTTTTGGATCGTCTGTGACCATTTTTTTGTGTCTCTTTGTGTCTCACTAGTCACTAGTAATCATGCCCCGTATGTCCATTATTATTTACTCTAAATATCACCTTGAGAAATATAAACGAATAAGGAAAAAAATTGAAGAACAATTTGTACTTACCAAAGTAATCGATATTGAACCTACTTTCAAACCAAAAAAACATCATATTATTCATTTGTACACAAATGAAAAGACTCGAGCTATTCTAACTGCTCCATGGTTTATTTTTTACTGGTGACAGAAATGGTGATCTAAAAGCGTGGAAGAGGACCGAAGAATCACAAACAGCTGCAACAACAACAAAACAGTGATGTAAATTGCATACTGACAGTGTGAAGTTATGGACAATATAAAGCATCTCAGGCAGTAAGAAAACAAAAAAATGTGGCAATCGAAGACCATGAAAATGATGATTAACGTAAGCAAACAATCTTCTAACATTTGTTGATTGAAGAACGAAAATGGAATGAAAGGGAAAACAGGGAAGCTATGGTGATAAGTTACTTGAAGTTTGTACTTTGGTAGTAGCTAGGGCGATGACTTAGCATGTGAATTATTCTTCTCAAGTTTATCTCATCATCCAAGTGTGAATTCAAGACATCTTGATCGGCTGCAGCTCTTTTAGACTCTAACATACACCAAAGCCGTGATAGAATTTGATCCACTTATTTGTTCCGTGCAATGAAAATATTAAAGAGTAAATCATACGGAAAATTTTAGAGCTACAGGTGATAGTAAAACGCAAATTAAAAAAGAAAAAAAAACAACTATTTGAGAACTACAAATAGTGAAATCAACACAGTTAAAGAACAATCTATTTTATAATCATCATAAACAATCTATTTAAGAACAATCTATTTTATAATCACCGTAAACCATTGAATTTTATCCAATCGAAGCTTTTAATAATTTTTAAGAAGATCAACCTTTCAAAAAAAATAGAATTTTTTTTCCAATAGCATAATTTTTTTTTATGTGCTTGACTAAACCAGTGTTTTTAAAGGCGATTCAAAAAGAATTTGGACGATTTATTTATATCCATCTAATAGATGTGACTATGGGATAGTCTAATGGTAGGTAAAAATATCTATATACCCTATCACTAATAAAAGTAGAAAACCTAAATTAATTTTATTTTATTTCTAACTCTTCTTCTTCTGTTCTTCTTGACTACCGAAATTAATAAAAGTAGAAAACCTAAATTAATTTTTTTTATCTTACTACCGATTATATTAGATGGTTTCATGTAGAGGAATATAGTGTTGAATCAATCAATAGATATGTAGTAGTTGTTAACTTCCGAGTAAAATATTTTGAAATTGAAAAAATGTTAGTGTTACATCATAATCAGTAGTTATGTGTGATTACTGTCTCTCGATTATATTTGCCTTAAAACCTTTGATTCCTCTTTACTTAATCGGTAGATAGGTTTTGTATTTGACTTCCGATTGTTTTGTAATCGTTTGTTATTGTGTTTATTTGACTACCGATTATATGTGTGTCCATAGCTTAGAGTTTTTTGATCCAATTTTTATGCATAATTGGGAGATAATCTAGGACCCGAGCTACTGATTGTTTTGTAATCATTTGTTAGTTTGTTTATTTGACTATCGATTATATGTATGTCCATAGCTTAGACTTTTATGACCCAAAATTGTTGCATAATCGGGAGATAATCTAGGACCCGAGCTACCGATTATGAATAATCGGTTGTTTTTTATGTACTTTTTCTACCGATTATGTAGTGATTAAACGGTGCCTTACGAGCTAATTGTTCTTTATTTTATTTTTTTAGGGAAAGACGAGCTAAGCAAGCCTAAAATCAATTGTTTTGGGGCCTCGTCGTGAAGGGGGTAAGAAATTAAAAGCTAGTGCAAGAAGAGAAAAGAGCGCTAGTGGAATCTCTATCACCGAAAAAACTCAACCAAGTTTACAACCAAGTGTTCCACAAGTTAGAAACCAAGAAAAAAGAGAACCAAGTGCTCCACAAGTTAAAAACCAAGAAAAAGGAGAACCAAGTGCTACACAAGGAGAAGGACAAGGTACAAAGAAGGTAATTAGGAAGAAAAGAGGACACCAAGTCCCCACCTCTTTGAAGATGAAGGGTATTGAAGCAGGCCAAATCCCTGGGTAACCAAGAGATGGAGGATATATGTTATTTGGATACAAAGACTCATGGCCCAAATAAATTTATTCAACTGATGTAATAATTCTAAAACACCATTCTTAAGTTATTGTCTTTTTATTCGTAGAAGTGTTAACGACTATTCTAATTATTTTATAATTCGTCGTGTATATTATAATCATTATCATGCGGTTCGTTTACTCAAACTTACACGTGCACCAAGAAAAATAAAAGACTGGCCGTTAGATGGTGAGTGTGAAAGGTTCAAGCAAATTATTTATGACTCGGGGTTATCTACCGCTGTCAAGAATTCAATGTTAGAGCATGATCGGGTGTCAATACCAGCCTTCCTGGAGAGAATGTATCCTGAGACCGACACCTTCCATATATCGTTTGGAGAGATGATGATCACCTCAGATGATGTGGTGCAAATTCTTAGTCTCGCTGACCATGGTACAACTGTCAAGTTTGATTACGTAAATCAGTTAAGCTGGGAACAACTTTATTTTTACACTAGACAGTCCAGCATGGTCCACTTGATGAATATGTTCAAAGGCACTAAGGATAAAGAAGAAATGAATCCAGAGTTCAGCGACGACGAAGTGAATGTTGCAGCCACTGTATATCTCTTATGTGTATTAGGATGTGTCATTTTCCCCAATTATAGTGGAAACCGGGTCGACGCCGACCTTCTACAACTATTGCATCCTATCAATAAAGTTTGTGATTACTCGTGGGGCACCACATGTCGTGCGTTCTTGATGGAAGAGTTAAGAAAGACATCGAGGGAATCAATTAGCCAAATTGTCGGGAATGTGAGCCTACTACAGGTATTTTGGCAACTCTATTGATGCTTTGATTGTTATTTATTTTTTCTCTTTTAAGAATCAATTTTCTCATACTTGGTTTGGTATGTACACTAGACATGTATCTATGACCACTTTATGTTCCTCGATTTGGCTAAAGAGAACCCGATATGGCAGAAAGGAACACCTAGAGGAACAAAATACATCTTCGACAACAACCGTTCAAGGTCTAAGGAGCAGAAGTTGATTTCTATGAGGAGGAAATTAGACTTGATGACGTCTAAAGATGTATGCTTTGATCCATACAAGGAAGACCGAGCTAGTGAAAATATAACGGGAAGGTCTGAGTTGTCATTTTACTATGGACCATTGTGGCACCCCACATGATATGTTATGTACAATGCCTCGAGGGTGATGCGTCAACTCGGTTATGTACAATAAAAACCTTGGAGTCACTTGCGCGGCAAGTTCAAATTGGACGTGGAGAATTGTGTATGTGGTAAGGACTCTATCACAGTAGTTTACTCTGGTAACCCATCCGTTGAAGATTGGAATAACATGATGCAATATTTGATCAACGATGGGAGACCTGTCAACCAACGTGATGAAGTACATCCTGGCTATATGGAATGGTACCGGGAGCATTCTCATCTTCATGTGATCTGTGAAGATAAAGGAAAGACCACCAAGGCATCCGATTATACTTGTATCACCAAAGACAAACCTTCTGGTTATGAAAGGCTGGTACTTAATATTATTTCCTTTTGATTTTAATATTACATCTCAATATTTTAGATAATAATCGTTTGATTGTTATTGTATAAAAATAGAAAAGTAGGTTTGGGTTTTTCTCCAAGAAGATTGTTGGGTGTATAAAGGAGGGAGTGCCTTTATCAATTGAGAAGCTGAGAGAGCATAAATACCTAACGGATAACATTGATAATGAAGCTTATGCACGTAAGTTTGGGGAGAAAGCTTTGAATAATCCTAAAAGGCCAGCAGCAAAGCCCAGTAAAAGATTTTGTGGTTCATCGAGTGCTGATGGTGAAGCCAATGTCCCTGATGCTGAAGCAAATGTCCCTGGTGCTCGTCGTGCTCGTCGTGCTCGTACTAAAACCAAAAAATATAGAAATTAGATTGTGTTTATCTTGTTAGAGAACATCATTTTCAATTGATTTGCAAGAAACTTATTTCGGATTATAAGTTCTAACATCATTTTCATACTAAAGCCAACCTAGTTTTTAAGTTGTTTTTTTTCGTATTATAAGTTCTAACATTATGTTTAATGTTAATGAATGGTTTACTTTATGGATGATGAATGGATTTTAGGTTCTTTTTTTGAATTATCGATTGATTTGCAAGAGATTCATTTTTAATAAGTAATTTTGTTAAAATTTTACATTACAATCGATAGATAAGTGGTATGCATCACCTGCCGATTAAGCTTGTTGATCCACAATCGGGTGATAATTATCTACCGATTACACCTGCTGATCTTAAATCGAGTGATAACTATCTACCGATTATAACTGCTGATGGAACTGTTTGGTTTCTGGACACATTTTATATTATAATCGGTAGTAAATAAATTTTATTAGACTACCGATTATGGAGTATGAAATTTTTTAAATTTGATAAATTTTTAAATTTCGAATTTGGGGCAACATTATAATCGGTAATAAATAAAGTTTTATAGACTATCGATTATGGAATATGAAAATTTATGAAATTTGATAAAATTTTCAATTTTGAATTTGGGGCAACATCTACAATCGGTAGTAAATAAAGTTTCATAGACTACTGATTATGGAGTATGCAAATTTTGGAAATTTGATAAATTTTTTAATTTTGAAATTTGGGCAACATATACATTTGGTAGTAGATAAATTTTCTTAGACTACCGATTATGGAGTATGAAAATTTTTAAAAAATTTCAATTTCGAATTTGGGGCGACATCTATAATCGGTAGTTAATAAAGTTTCATAGACTACCGATTATGGAGTATGCAAATTTTGGATAAATTTTTCAATTTTGAATTTGGGGCAACATCTGGAATCGGTAGTAAATACATTTTCTTAGACCTCCGATTATGGAATATGAAAATTTACGAAATTTGATAAAATTTTCAATTTCGAATTTGGGGCAACATCTATAATCGGTAGTAAATAAAGTTTCATAGA
>JAJJMC010009346.1:1957473-2049347 GCA_023531435.1 Papaver californicum | reverse complement strand
CATAGACTACCGATTATGGAGTATGCAAATTTTGAAAATTTGATAAATTTTGGAATTTTGAATTTTGAATTTGGGGCATCATATACAATCGGTAGTAAATAAATTTTCTTAGACTACCGATTATGGAGTATGTAATTTTTCGAAATTTGATAAATTTTTCAATTTCGAATTTGGAGCAACATTTACAATCGGTAGTAAATACATTTTCTTAGACTATCGATTGTATAAATCGGAAGGTAATGGTGATCTGATACTTCTGATTGTTTATATTCGTATGAACTTAGTGTACATATTTTTTGTACACTCTTGTTACACCAGGCTTCAACACCTTTTTTTTTTTTGAAAAAAAAGGTCGTTAGGACTCTAATATATATAAGGAGGGTGACCTCTTTTCATTTATGCACCTCCAATACATTTTAACTCTCCAACATCGAAGTAATCATCTTCTAAATTAATGGCTCAACCGCTCACGGTAGAAGAAGATTTATCGCTATGTAGGCGTTATGTGTAATTCTATCCGAGGTGAGGAGAAGAACGTAGGAAAAATGGTGTAATAAGTATGAGTTATTTGGAGAGCATTCATGAATTGCGTTGACACCGGTAACCCCAATAACCATAATAAAGATGATCTTTTATGTCGATTCAATTGCATAAGCAGAGAAGTTGATCCATTTGTGAATTTAACTTATCTTGCCAATCAATATCGTTTGAGGGGTGAAACTAATGATGAATCTATAGCGAGACCTCACAAGGAATGGAGAAGATGGAAACGATCAAATTACATTTACGAAGCTCATTTCAATATCCTTAAGGTGATGGACAGATTCAACCCGTTTAAGGTTCGTTCACGCCGCTTAAGGTGAAGGGCATTCTCCAAGACAGAATATGAATCACAGAAAAATTACCATCGATACATAATCGGTAGTTATAATATACTATTATCTACCGATTATAGTCTTTGTAGTAACTTTTTGAAAATATTATGACGATACAACTCTCTAGGTAGAAAAAATGGGTTTTCGTGTTTGATTTTTTAGTATAATAGGAAGTTATTGTTGTCATATATCTACAGATTGTCTCACTTTATTTTAACTTGATTTCATGTTGACAATATTCAACATAATCGAAATTACAATATAATTATCTACTTCTGATTGTTCAAATCGGAAGATAATGGTGATCCCGATACTTCCGATTGTATAATATAATGTTTTTAAAAAACTTTTTCCATGTTACACAATAACGATAACACAAAAAACATAGCGTTAATATATTTTTCAATCACTTGTATATACAAAAGAAAATGACGATAACACCGAAACATTGCATTAATATTTTTCTATCACTTGAAAATGCAATGTTCAAAATACATGTTCAACTAAAATACTCGCCATCCTCGGTAAATTCAATTGGGTCTTTGGAAAAATTTGTTAAACGATCCAAACGCTCCATGTTGGACTCATATTGCTTCAACCACTGCTTGCAATGGTTAGTTGGGAAGTAATCCGACCACCTAATCAATGGAGGTAATAGACAATCTTCCGTTAACCTTAAACCGATAAAATGATTGTTATTAACCCATGGAATAATGATTCGTCTATCCTTGACCTACTCATCGCAAACCGTCCCTGTGTGTGTATATGTAACACTCACTCCTAAGGAAGGAGGACAAAAATAATGTACCACGCAGTTCAAAACATCCGCTAAAAGATACCCACATTTCGGCATTACTATCCGATACTTGGACCCGATTGTCTTCAATCCCTTTCGTCATTTTACACGAGTATATAACTTTTTGAACTCTTGTTCTCTAACATGTCTATCTCCTTCTCTCATCATTTCAATATAGAATTCCTTATCCTCCAATAGTTGCGCGGCCATCTTATTTCTTAAATATTGCCATTGTATGATATTCTCGGTAACCGCCTCACTAAAGTCTCCTATTTGTTTCGAAGCAACGTGAAAACCACAGTTTCCATCCCCATCGACATCGTCGGTGGAGAAAACAAATAGTATAATGAGTAGAGGGATTTGTTCCATATACTCATCGTATATTGTATACATACCTCGATTTGGTCTTCCGTGTATAAGTTGGGTTTGACTTACTTGAAAAGGAATTGTAGAGACCTTAGGTTTGAATTATCGTGAGCTTGGTCCACCTTGGTCCTTCCTTGGAAGATCCATTTTCCTTAGAGCCGGCACATCTTGATACTCAACTTCAGTATGCTCATGCCTAGAAATCTCTCTTTGACTTGATAACCATTCCTTCAATTTTTTTCTTTGAATTTACCTTGGCTTTTCGGTATTCGGCCTACCCATTGCCTTTCCTTTTATTGGTTCTTCAACAACCTTTAGACAGGGGTGAAGGGCTCCCTCAAAATGGTGCATGAATATTTACTTTTGTCTTCCATTTGACGTAGAGTATCGCTCGGGTATTCGTGCAAACATTTCCGTCTCCACGAACGACGTACCATCAACCGCCGGTGTGTTTGGAGTGAAAGATAATTGCTTCCAAAAGGGATGAATATCATTAATGTCAATCACTTCAACATACCTACCAAACATGTGACGACACGGGAGTCCAATATACATATCATCGTCTTACAATTGCAAACCGTAGTCACATCATCGTGATCTCTATACAACTCCAATTGTTGTATCATGTAATTATTGCCCACCAATAAACTTTGTAAACTATACCCCTTAGAAGATTTTTATGTTTTAAATGTACCAACGAGAATCTATGCTGACTTTTTTCCATTGAACCGTAAATCTTAGTGAGGTCACGGTTGGTGAACTCATGGATTTCTTTTTGGACCGACACAACCCCGTTTTGATTACCGACTAGTATTTTCTTTAATCGTCCATGTGACCCCTCTGCAATGCTTGTTGCCTCGTTCCCGAAGTTCTGATATTCATATGTCCATGCAAACACAAACTTATCCTTATGCGGTCCCAACCATTGTGTTTTGCAATACTTAACTGGTTTGGGATAGTTCTTGCCCGATTCATCCTCAAAGTTCTTCAAGTTGTATTCATAAACTTCCTCCGTCATCGACCAAACTAGATTATCCCATGCTTTTAGAAATAAAGACCACCTTATTCCATCCTCGACATACTTTTCACCAGCTAACCTTTTCTCTTCTTCTCGTTCTTCCACAGTTAGTTTACTAATACGTTCATCCTCTTCCTTCGACCTCTTGGTACCTTTGTTTCGTTTTTTAGCTTGGATATGATACCTGCAATTGTATTTGAAGTTGCATTAAATGTGCCACGTACAAATTAAATTCTGGGCTTCCGGAAACACTACCTTTATTGCATTCATCAAGACTTGATCATTATCCGTTACAATAAGCCTTGGAAAATTCTCGTCATTATAAATCAACGTTAATGTTTGCAACATCCAAATGAAACTCACATCGTTATCAACATCCATTAAACCCCACGCCACCGTAAATGTGCATTTGTCCGAAGTGTGGCAAGCAATGTTCAACAACGGCATGTTGTACTTGTTTGTCTTGTAAGTAGCATATATCAACAAAATTTGATGAAAGCATTGAGCTAATTGGATCATCTTCGGATGTGCCAAGAAAATACGAATCACTTTACCATCCCTTTCTTCTTTTCTCAACGTGTGATTGTGTTTCTCGGCTAACCACTCTGATTGTTGCATAACCATTCGACCATCCCATTCCGTCATTTTGATCGTTGCTAGCACCGACTTAATTGTAGACACGAAGACAAGTTGTTGGGGTCGTCCGCCTTTATCTTAGATAGGATTGCACTCGCTTTCATTATGTTCCTCATAGACTTCACCGTCTCTATTTCCTTTGGTTTTAACTTGGCAACCATTATGTGCCCAACAAGATTTTCTAGATCTTCGTGGTTGTGACGACCATTAGAAACTCTAAATATTTTCCATACTTTACCTTCCTTACTGTCGGGCTTACTGAAGATAATCTTAAATGGACATCCAATCTTCTTTGAATTACCTCGGTATTTCCTCTCCGTCTTCTTTATGTATTTACGATCCTTTCCCACGTGACCCTTTCGCTCGCCACCTCTCTCATAAATCATTTCAAGACGATCAACCCTCACGCAATTGTTCTGAACTATAACGCACACCTTCTCTTTTGCCTTGTTGATAAGCCATTCTTTTGCCTCCGCCTTACCTCCAAATGTCTTAATGCGCATATAAAAAAACAAATATCATAAGCCTAATCTTGTAACATACATTCTTAGAACAAGACAAGAGTGAGTAGGTAGCATACCAAATCATTTGCATAGTGTAGGGAAGTATCAAGATCCTCATATGAAACATGATTAACCAATTCAACAATCTACATAAAATAGCAGTGAGTTAGACAACAACAATCGGTAGATAATTATGTTCTCGTACTACCGATTAACAACAGTCGGTAGTTAATTATGTTCCCGTACTACCGGTTATAGAAAGAAATCAAGACAAGTTATGTACACAAAAACAAGTATAATCAGAGGCTTAATTTGTTAAAAAAACAACCAATTACAATGGAATAGGTAGATAAATTTGATCTTTAAACTACCGATTACAAGTGCAAAATTTTTAGCTTTAATTCAATTCTGGCTACAATCACAATTGGTAGATATGTGATTTTACAAACTACCGATTCTAAATCGATAGATAAAAAATTTCACCCACTACCGATTGTGAAAGATGAAGAGTTAGAAATTTTGGAAGTTTGGAGAAATTTATTTTTGGGGCGACAACTATAATTGATAGATAATAAGTATTCATAAACTACCGATTATGAGAACAAAATTTGAACGAAATTCGATTTGGTGATTTTGATTAATCGGTAGCAATCATTCTTCATGAGACTACCGATTATATCCTAATTTTGGCACAATCATGTGTACCGGTAGATATGGTACTCCATTATCTACTGATTCTGGGACGTCCATGACATTAAATGCATGCAAAAATGATTTTTTTTTTGTTAATGATCATATACAAAGTGGGTTTTTGAGCTTCTTAACACAATACTTGATTGTTTGATGCATTATTATCTTCATTTTGATGTGATTCATCGTTTTCTCTCGTTAAATCGTCGTCTAGGGTTTCTTCCACACCAAAATTTGGATCATCCAATAAATATCCCAAATCGTCATCTCTAAACGTCATTGAACCTTCAATATTATGTTTTTCATGATGTTTCTTACCTTCTTCCTCATACTTATCCATGTTTGTTATTGATTTTAGGTAAAACTTAGTTTTCCCAAAATTCTTATTCTTCTTCTTCTCTAACACACTCTCTATTTCTTTTCTAAAGTTATAACTCGAATAATTTTCTAACACTAACTATAACCAAAATTAATTAACTAATTAATCAATATTAATACTAATTAAACAAGGAAAAATTAATCATTAAAGAAAATATATAGATAAGGGGTGTGCTGATATTACTTCTTAATGTCCTTATTTTGTTTATTAGTCGCCCTAAATTCTTTTTAGGTCGCCCTCCAAAACACGAGGTTGACTATGACTTCGTTAGAATCACAATCACCATTCAAAGAAATATTTATTTTAATGTCTTTATTAAAATTAGACCTTTCACATGTTCCAAGTCAATCTGCAGTTTTTACATTTGTATCCCACCAAAAAATAAATTAAACGTTAGATTTTGATTATCATTTTCATTATATCGTAAGATTTAAAAAATGAAATCATAAAGAACTTATTTGGTGTGGCTCAATCTTTTTTATTCTGACATTTAATGGGAATAAAAATAATGGAAGAGAAAAAAGAGTTACCAGGTGTATTGTATACAAATGAATCAAATGGTGTTATTTGGTTTGGTTTAGAAGTAGGTTCGGCAGAAAATATTAATAACTTTGGTAAGTTTATATTGTTTTTCATTTTTTTTCTTTAGTCGCTCATATTTTCTAACGTTGATATTTAGAGTAAATAATAAAAGACACATGGCGCATGATTATAGGTGGGACACAAAGAGACACTAGAGATGGTCATAGACGATCTGAGCCATCATCCCAATATTATATTTCTAAATTTACGTATCTTTATCTCCAATTAATTAAATTGTATGATACTCATATGTTATTATAAATAAGGATATATATATGAAAAATAACATTAAAATTTATATTCCGTCAATTTAATGGGACTATAAAATTTTTAAACCTGTTTTTTTAAATAGGAATGGAGTGAGTAAATACTAAAGGCTATGATCGTTGTTATCGGATGATTAATAATGGACGATAAATTAAAGCTCATTTATTGGGAAGCGCCCAAGGCACTTGAATAGCCCGGCAAGCGTCAGTTTTGAGGGGTCACCACCCCACTAAATGAATCTTAATAAACAAAATAGTTTTGAGACCCGTGAAATTATCTTGAAAACCAATCAAATTCTATCAAGTCCAATATAGATTATAGGCTAGATTTCCGTTCAAAATAAAATGATCAAATTACTATATCCACCGCCCATCTTTAATTGTAGAGTACTGCCTATCTACCAAGTTTGCATATTTTTGCTGAATAAGTCATAATAGTTCGTGAACTACGCATTCATACATAAAACCGCTGTCCATTTGCAACCATAATCTAGAAATACGTTTTTTTTAAACTAAAGAAAATATTCTTGAATAGATTTGTAATTCCAAACAGATTTACGAATTAAATTCACCATATTATAATTAAGTAGAAGATAACAATTATTATTTTATACTATATTATAATCAAGATGCACTATAAAAACAGAGTGACGGTGTTGGTGAAATGAACGATCAAGAAGGTTATTATGTAATCAGTTGTTAAACCATGTTTAATGTATGTGTTAAAAATAATAAATAGGAATAAAAACTACATATTTATATAGAATTTTGAATGCCGAATTAGTATATGCAAAATGCATTGAACATGTATTTTTGTATTTCTGATTTTTTTTTGTTTTTTTTTTTCCTGAATACCGTATATTTAACCGATATTTGGCCGAATTTATATTTTATATAACCGATTTGTGCGTGCATTTTTACCGACCCATATTTTTACCATTCGGAAAATTGTTATCTAAGGAGTACTGTGTTTCCCCTTAAGACTGTGTTTGATAACAAGGAAAGAAAACAATTCTATAGAAAATGTATTCCATGAAATCAATAACTTGAGGGAGACAAGAAAAGACTTTCTATGGAATTCCATGTAATTAAGTTTAAAACATATTTTAGATCACGTTTTTTTATAAATGGATCCATAATTTTATGGAAATAAATTTGTAATCAAACAACGGAAAATACGTTTTTTCCATGAAAAGATGGTTAATTCCATGGAATTAAATCCTATCAAACACATATTAAAAAAAGTTACACTTTGTTAGTTAATTGTATACTTATTTCCACTTCACTAAGAGGCTGAAAAGGACGAACGTGGACACGAGATACGATCACGACAAATTATATTCGGTCAATTTCTAAAAAATTAGGACACAAACAAATTATGAAATCAGTGACGCTTCATGTTTTATGCTTCAAATGAACATATGGAGTGTAACCTGTTAAAGAAGGGATTTGGGGGTCAGTTCCTGTTTTGGTTGATGGAGAGGATGAGATTATTGTCATGGACAATTTCAGTACTAGGAAATGCTATGAAATTTTTGGATAACAACAATTTTGGCACATACCTTGGGAGAAAATTCATTCCATCCGAGGTAAGATTTGTGTTGTGGATTGTTTTCAACAAATTTCTCCCAACTAGATTTACGATTAGGCAGAGAGGTATCAATATAGATTAGGAAGAATGTGTTCACGCAATATTAAGATGAAAACTGTCGATCATCTGCTTTTGCACTGTAATTATACATTTTAGATCTGAGACTATTTTATTAAGGCTTTTCATATAACCTGGTAGTTGCTAGGAATCGTCTTAAAATTTTTTAAAGCTTGGATGACAATGTTTTTAGAAGGAGATGCAGGTAAGTGTCGAAACTTCTACATTGTGCTTTGATTTGGAACTTATGACATGAGTGATTTATTTAAAAAATATATATTCATAAATTGAGATATTTCATAAACACGATAATATTTTTAAAATTATCATTTTGATTGATTATTGTTATTAAATTTTAGAGCCACGAAACGTCTTAAAGAGAGCGACCTGGTCGTGACTCAACCGTCACTATTTTTGTGCTTAATCTTTGTTTTGCAGGTGTGAAATCAGCAATTGTTCCAACAATTTTAAGACGTTCTTTCTGCCATGGAGACTGATAAGAAAACTGTTGCTGATATCAATAAGCCTTTCAATTTTGAAGGACTTCACTTCAGAAGATGAAAACAAAAGTTGTTCTTTTATCTCAAACTGATGAAGCTGCACATGATGGTGACCTCCTGTAAACCAGCTGATCCAAAAGATGAACCTACTGCAAGTGCAACTCCGCAACCGACTGAAGAACCTACTGTGATACAAACTGCTGAAGAAAAACAAAAAGCCTATGAAAAATGGGTTGATGATGATTTTGATTGCAAAAACTATATCCTTAATGCTTTATCCGATGATTTGTATGAATACTACTCCACATTTGATACTGCTAAAGATGTGTGGGATGCTTTACAGAAAAAGTATGATACTGAGGAAGCCGGATCGAAGAAATATGCTGTAAGCCGCTACATGAAATATCAAATGGTGGATGAAAAATAGGTTGTTGCTCAGGCTCATGAACTTCATAAAATAGTTCATGAAATTCTGACTGAAGGTATGAAAATCGATGAACAATTTCAAGTAGCTGTAATGATTGATAAGTTGCCTCCCACTTGGAAAGATTATCGTAATTCTTTGCGTCATAAAACTAAGGAATTTTCTCTGGAAAGTTTGCTTGTTAAAATCATGGTTAAAGAATAGGCACGAAAACAAGATATAAAAGGAAGAGATTCTTATTGTTTCAAACAATAAAAGTCATACTCAAGCGAGTTTGAAACCTAAGAAAAGGATTATGAAACCTGACCAGAACCAAAAGAAAGGAAAACCTAATCAATACAAGAACCAACCCCCATCAAGAAATGAATATAATTCTAATTCTGATTTTAATTGTTATGCCTGTGGTAAACCAGGCCATATGGATCGGAATTGCAGAAATAACAAAGGCAAAAATAGCGCACAAGCTAATGCTGTTGAAAGCGTTATAATTGCCATGGTTTCAGACCCAGAGTTTTATATGGTTGGTGGATCCGATAGGTGGTGAATAGACAGTGGTGCTTCGCGTCATTGTTGTTTTGATAAGTCCCTATTCAAGAGTTATACAAAAATCAAGATAAGAAAGTGTTGTTGGGAGACTCCCACACCCTTATTGTGAAAGGTTCTGGTACGGTAGAACTGAAGTTTACTTCTGGTCGGACACTTATGCTGAAAGATGTCCTTCACACCCCAGAAATGAGAAAGAACCTTGCTTCCGGCTATCTTCTCAACAAGGCTGGATTGTATCAAACTATTGGAACTGATCTTTACACAATTACTAAAAACAGAATGTTTGTAGGAAAAGGTTATGCTACTGATGGAATGTTTAAACTTAATGTTGAAATGAATAAAATTACATATTCTTTTATATGGTGTGTACTTTTAATGTTTGGCATGCTAGATTTTGTCATGTAAACAGTAGATCAGTAGATACCATGAGCAAGTTAGGTCTTATTCCTAAACTATCCATGCATGATTTTGAAAAATGTGAATTCTGTAGTCAAGCAAAAATAACCAAGAGTTCCCATAAATCTGTTATTAGAGAATCTGAACCTTTAGAGTTAGTGCATTATGATTTGTGTGAATTTGAAGGTGTATTAACTAGAAATGGAAAAAGATATCTCATGACGTTTATTGATGACTTTTCTAATTATACTTATGTTTACTTGCTAAGTCATAAGAATGAAGTTATTGAAAAATTTAAAGTTTTTATTGCGGAAGTGGAAAATCAATTTGGTAGGAAAATTAAGAGATTTCATAGTGATAGAGGCACTGAATATGATTCTAAACCTTTTAATGAAATTTATGAATCTTATGGAATTATACATGAAAAAAATGCTCCATATAACCCTGAAATGAATGGAAAAGCTGAAAGAAAAAATCGTACTTTTACTACTCTTGTGACTGCATGTTTACTTAGTTCTGGTGCTGCCTCTCACTGGTGGGGATAAATTTTGTTGACTGTTTGCTATGTTTTGAATCGTGTTACAAATTCAAAAACAAAAATTTCTCCATATGAACTTTGGAAAAACAGAAAACCAAATGTTTCTTATTTCAGAGTATGGGGTTGTTTAGCTTATGTTCGTATTCTTGATCCTAAAAGATCAAAGTTATCTAGTAAAGCTTATGAATGTGTTTTTGTTGGGTATGCTCAAAACAGTAAAGCTTATAGATTTTTTGATCTTAACAATAAGGTTATTATTGAGTCTATTGATGCAAATTTCTTTGAAGATAAATTTCCCTTTAAATCTAGAAATAGTGGGGGTTTTGTACCTAGTGTTGCACCTAGTACAAGTTCTGAACTTAGAATAGAAGAACCTAGAATTCAAGAATATAGGGACACTGAAGTTGACCTCAGACGTAGCAAAAGAGCTAGGGTTGAGAAGGACTATGGTCCTGACTTTTATGCCTATACCATAGAGGAAGACCCTTCCAGTCTTCAAGAGGCATTTAATTCTCCAGATTCTAGTTTTTGGCAGGAAGCAATAGATAATGAAATGGAATCTCATAATTTTAATGGAACTTGGCACTTAGCAGATTTACCTCATGTTGCAAACCAATAGGTTGTAAATGGGTACTTAAAAGGAAGTTGAATCCTGATTGCTCGGTAGACAAATACAAAGCTAGGTTGGTAGCTAAAGGATTTAGACAAAGAGAAAATGTAGACTTCTTTGATACTTATTCTCCTGTTACTAGATTGACTTCTATTCGTGTTTTGATTGTTGTTGCTGCTGTGCATAATCTTGTTGTTCATCAAATGGATGTTAAAACAACTTTCTTGAATGGTGAGTTAGAAGAGGAGATTTATATGGACCAACTTGAAGGTTTTGTTATTCCTGGTCAAGAACAAAAAGTGTGTAAGTTAGATAAGTCACTTTATGGTTTGAAACAAGCTCCTAAGCAGTGGCATGAGAAATTTGATAATTTGATGATTTCACATGGTTTCAGAATTAATGAAAGTGATAAATGCATATACTATAAGTTTGAAAACAATGCATGCATCATGATTTGTTTGTATGTGGATGATTTGCTAATTTTTGGTTCTAACTTGTCTGTGGTTGAAGAAACTAAGAATATGCTTAGCTCTAACTTTGAAATGAAAGATTTGGGTGAAGCTAGTGTAATTCTGGGAATCAATATTACTAGAAATGATGATGGTATTTCTTTAGATCAATCTCATTATATTGAAAAGATTTTAAAGAAGTACAATTATTTTGATTGTAAACCTGTGAGTACTCCTTTTGATTCTAGTGTTAAACTGTTTAAGAATACTGGTGATAGCATTAGACAGTATGAATATGCTAGTATAATTGGTAGTCTTCGTTATGCAACTGATTGTACCAGACCAGATATTGCGTATGCAGTGGGGGTTTTATGCAGGTTTACCAGTTGTCTTGGTTTGGAGCACTGGAATGCAGTTGAGAGGGTTATGCGGTATCTTAAAAAGACCGTTAACCTAGGATTACACCATAAGAGGTTTCCCGCTGTCCTTGAAGGATATTGCAATGCTGACTGGAATTCCCTTTCAGATGACTCCAAAGCCACCAGTGGATATTTGTTTAATATCGTTGGAGGCGCTGTTTCTTGGAATTCAAAGAAACAGACAATTCTAGCTCAATCTACAATGGAGTCTTAATTGATAGCACTAGCAGCAACTAGTAAAGAAGCAGGATAGTTGAGAAACTTGCTTTCTGATATTCCTGTATGGGATAGACCGATACCAGCTATCATAATCCATTGCGATAGTACGACGGCTACTGCAAAAGTGTAGAACTGTTATTATAACGGTAAGAATTGACAATTACGTCGAAAGCACATCACAGTTAGAGAATTTCTCACAACTAGTGCTGTACGTGTGGATCATGTTAGGTATGAATATAACTTAGCTGATCCTTTGACGAAAGGATTAGCTAGAGAAAAGGTATTAACTACCTCTAAAGGCATGGGACTTTTGCCCATTAGAAATTGAGTCATTTTGTGATGGATACCCACCTATAAATAGGTTCAAAAGGAATAACGATTCAAAAATGATATGGATATAGAATCATGCATCTTTCCCATGGCATGATATCCTGAAGCTAGTTAAGGTTGAGTTCTTTAACTCTTAATGATGTCTATAAATCTATTTAGATTGGGGTATCAAGCTACATGAGTACCTTTGATAGACTTACCTATGTGAATGTGAAAGTGTGGCCGCTTTCTATGAGAACATGGGCAGTTCTTTAGGTCATTCATTAAAACTGGGATAAGCACAAGGCCGTAATGTGCTGGCATTAGGACTTTACTCTTAGTATAGTTGTGTGTGTTTTAAGTAATCTGTTCTCTCCATAGAGTTCAAAGACATATGTTCACTCTATGTCAGAGTTTAGAGAACTTAATACTGAGTAAAGGTTCAAAATCGAAAGATACCTTTGCTCATGCACATAACTGTACGAATCTTGCTCAATGATTTTTTAAAAAATATAAGTGGGGGATATTTGGGATATATGGTTAAAAGAATTTTCTCTTGGATTTATATCAACATATAATCTCTAGTCTAGTGGTAAAGGATTTTGGGCATTGTAAGGTAGGTCACAAGTTCAAGCCCCCTCCCCTACTAATTGGGTGTATATGTGCACGTACCCGTACGTGTATAACATTAGTCCGGGAGCGGGGCCTTGGGGGTCTTGGGAGGTCTCTTGAATTTCAAATTCAATTTTTGCTCATTTAAGAATATTTTTCAAATACGTTTTTATTACCACTAATTACGTATTTATTTGTACTAATTATGGTACAAATTTTATATACGTTTTTTGACTGTTATGAGTGTTTTATGGTAGTAATATATTTTCCATTAATTCTCCATTAATACGAAATTAAGTTTTGGGTAATAAAAAAAAACAAATTTTGGAGAAAAACAAAATAAGAGTTTTTGTTTTTGTTAACAGTGAAAAAGAGACTAGGTTCTGAGCAAGATTAGAAAGAGTGGAGTGTTCAATCTCTCATTGTATGCGTGAGAGATTGATAGGGAGTTTTCTTCTCGGCTGTTTTATCCTGGGGACGTTGTGACGAAGAAAAAACTGCTTGCACAAACTCAAGGCAGAGCCACGAAACGTCTTAAAGAGAGCGACATGGTCGTGACTCAGCCGTCACTATTTTTGTGCTTAATCTTTGTTTTGCAGGTGTGAAATCAGCAATTGTTCCAACATAAAATATTTTTCAATGATATAAAGTTTACAAATATCCCTGCCATAGTTTGAGAGATATGTCATTTCTAAATTTTACTACTTCCTCCGTTACTCATAAATTGAGTTACTTGGTTTAAAATTTTGTTTTTGAGAATTGAGCTATTTTATTAAACAATACAATATTTCTAAACTTATCCTTTTGATTAATTATTATTAGTATAAGAAATTTGTATAATTTGATAGTCATGTTTATATTCGTTACGTAGGTGTTTTAAAATGTTTTCCAACGATATAAAGTTTACAAATATCCGTGACATAATTTGATAGATACATTATATCTAGATTTTACTACTCCCTCCGTTTCATAATTTTAGTCCACTTTGACTTTGTCAAAATATTAAGGAGACCACAGTATTTTACTTGACTGCCCTTAATTATTTACCTATTTTATTTTAATAACAATATAGTATTATAAAAACTACCTAAATTATTAGGAGGTTGTAAATAGGAAATAAAAAAAGGAAGACTAAAAGATTATATATTTATGGAGTATAAATTCAATAAGGAATTTAATTTTTATAGTTAAATATATTTTCTTTTAAAAGGAATGAAGGATTAAAAAAAAGATATTTAATTTTTGTTTTTTAATAATAACATTATTTTTTAATATTTTAAATTGGGTCTCGTTGAAAATTAATTTATAAGTATAAACGATTTAAGAGTATATTCGAAAGTTTATAGAAAAAATCCGACTATAAAACGGAGGTGAACTTAATTTTGAAACTGACAAAAATAGAATAGAATACAGAAATAATGGAACAGAGGGAATATTTCATCATCCTAAGGGTATAATTATAAAACGTACCTAAAAATATATTCATTTCCTTCTTGTCTCAAGAATTATACAAACCTAATTTAACTCAATTTATAAAAAACGAAGGAAGTATTTTATAATCATTAAGGATATAAATAGGGCTGCACAGGAACCGACCGGAACCGAAGGATCGGACTGGAACCGACAGAACCGTACCCCAAAAGAACCGAACCGAGAGTACAGGGTACAGGTACAAAAAATGGGAACCGAGTACAACCGAGTACAAGGTACAAGTACTACCCCAGAACCGACCTGTACCGGACCGATTGTGTCGAGGTATATTAGTCGTTGATCATTTTAGGTTGTTTTAATCTCAGCCGTTAATTGACTGGTAAAACATGATAGTTTAAAACGTTTGTACATGTTTTTCATTGGATGATTAACTTAGCTGTTGCAGGGTAAATAGATATACAACACACTAACCTATACAGTAAGTTAACAGTTGGTACGTAAGTTAACTGTTTAAGCGTGTTCTTCCATAGCATCAGAGTTGATGAGTTAACTGTTTATTAGATTGTTTAAATTAGTCATACACATAAGAAAATCTCTAAAAAAATATCGACTCACTGTATGACTTACAATTTAAGAAGGTTAACGCGTAACATTGACTGAAGTACTCACTTTTGGTGTGTACTCAAGTTTTTGTAGCTCTGGAAGTTGCATTATAATTCCCAGTTCAACCTCTAATTGCTCCATAGCACAACAATCACAGACCCTATTTCTAATCAATGAATTAAAACTTTAGGTAGGTTATACTTGTACAACATAATAGATCATCATGTGTGTAAACAACAAGCACATGCTGGGTTTTTAAAGAGGTTTTAAATGAACTTTGGTTTGTGCAACACATGATTTGTTTGTAGTTTTTCAGGCGTTCTTTAATGCAGTTGTCAATTGGAAGGATTTGTTTTTCTATCCTCCTTGAGGGTTTTGTTCTTTGAGGTTTGCACCTATTTGTAAAGGTGTATTGTTTCTCTCCCATGTTTTGATGATTCATTGTGTGACTGAGATACAAAGCCATCTTCAGGTCATGCACATTTATTATCTCCAATACTACTACAGTGTGATTAGGACTCCAATGTTGTGGTTTGCTTTCTATGTACCTGAAGTTCCAAAAATAGAGACTGTTTAGCTATTGAAACACGAAAAAAGTACAAAGGACTGGAGCTACAAATAAGTGGACAAACATATGAAAAGTGGCATATATCTTTATTCTAGCTTTTAGTTCTCCAATAGTTTCAACTGAAGTTGCAACATTGACATTGAATTCCACAGCGTCACCCATGAATGGACTTCTATTGAAGTTGCCGAGGATTTTAGTTTCCAACGCAGAATTAGGGAAGTACATTTAATGATATACAACTTCTGTAATCCGAAGTTGTGATATTAATTGAATAATTGCCAACCAAAATACAAAACTAAACATCTACAAGTAAAAAAAAAGAGTACAAGTACAAGAACCGTCCGGAACCGACCGAAACCGAGGGTACATGTACAAGAACCGAACCGAGGTAGAAGGTACATGGTACAGGTATATGAATAGAGAACCGACCATAAGGAGGTACAAATACAAGGTTCTACCAAGAACCGAGCTGAACCGACCTTTGTACACCCCTAGATATAATTAAAAAAACAACTAAAAGTATCTCTCCTTATTTTATAATAATGATGTAAATCTGAGATAGCATAACTTTTATAAAAGCTAAAAGAGTACATTTCTTTTTTGAATTTCGATAAATTGTTGAACACAAAGTAATCCCTAAAATTATTAATTTAAAGAAATTATTGCGTAATTAAACCCACCTTACTCGCTATGGAGAATAGAAGAAACCACTGCGGGTGGTCATAAAAAGTTGCCACCAAATAATCCAAATGAACTAAAATCACGTGAAGTTGCAAGTCATTCAACTCGGATATCACAGCACAAATTTTCACCAAGAGAAACCATATCATAAAACAAACAAAATAACCATTCGAAGTACAGATATTGACATAATCATCTAGAAGAAGCTATGATTCAAAAATGCAAAAAAAGGATTATCTTGAATTAAAAAAATAAAAAAGAAGATCTTAGTCATAAGAAAAAAAGAAAGAAAAAGAAAAGTATATAACACCTTTCTATTCCCACAATTCTACTTATCCAGAACATAAATATTAAAAATAAATTAAAATCCTCCTGACACAAGAATAATAGAGAGTTTCGCAGACTTGAGTCGGGCTTTTTTTTCAACAAGATTAGATTTTTATTCTTCATTTGCAGTGTTTGTTTTACTTAATTACTGCATCTCCTCATCTACAAAAGGGTCTCTGCATTTAATATCAACTAAGCTCATCGACAGATCTAGATTTTCTGCCACAATTTCCGCTGGAATCTTTTTTCTTTTTTTGACTTTCGGCTAAGGCAAGAAAAATATTTATATAAACAAGTTCACAGTTCACTTTGTTTTTTCCTTCTACTTTTAGTTTAATCTTTTGATCAGTTCTGTTGCTTTCCAAAGATTTTAAATTCCATAGTTTAAGTTTTATATATATATATATCTGTGAGCCGACCCAGATTGCTGTGCAGCAATTTTGTTTTTTAACCTCCTCTGGATTCTCATCTTGTTTGTTTTAGAAGAATGATAAATTTATCTTGTTCTGTTAATTGTCTTTGTTAATTCCTTTAAAGGGGTTTGTTTGTTTCATAAGTTGGGATCTGGGTTTTTCTTGCTTTGTAGTTTCCTTGTCTAGGTTAAGAGAATCTCACCTGTTTTAATCTCAGTTAAAAGTCTCAATTTTCCTACCTAGATAGCAATTAGGGTTTTAGTTTGGGTAATTTGTGATCATGTATACTCATCAAACAGCTGTATTGAAGAACTCATCTGATAATCAGTCGAGGAAAATTGGGGTTAATAGTAGGAATGAAGTCATGGCTAAAGATTCAGATGGACACATAGGTGTTCTTGAGGTTTATATACATGAAGCTAAGGAAATTCACAATATTTGCATATATCAGAAACAAGATGTTTATGCAAAGATATGTTTAACTAGTAATCCTAAGATTACTGTTTCGACTAAGATTATTAACGGTGGAGGAAGGAATCCAGTGTTTGATGAATGTCTTAAACTTAATGTTGGAACTATTGAGTCGTCACTCAAGTGTGAAATTTGGATGCTCAGTAGGGTAAAGAATTATCTTGAAGACCAATTGTTAGGGTTTGCATTGGTACCATTGTCTGAAGTTCTCGTTGGGAATGGAATGCTAGCTCAAGAATTTTCACTCTCGTCAAGCGATATGTTGCATTCTCCAGCTGGGATGGTCCAGTTATCGTTGTCTTACAGTGGAGCTTCACCAGATGTTTTGGCAATTCCTGATCCGGGCCAGTCTCTTTCTGCTAACAAAGCTTTACAGGGTTCAGAAGTAGGCGATTCAATTCCATGTGACTATGTTAACATTGAGTTCCCTGATCCTCAAATTGTGAATGAAAACGATCAGATGGTTTCAGACTATTTTGATATGCAATGCAACACTGTGGAATCTCATAGCTCTGAGAGCTTGGGCAATTCAGAAATCGACAATCATGCTAATACATATGTATCATTTCTCATCGTGGAGAAACCGTTGGCCTTCAATAATCTTGCAAGAATTGAAGCTCCAAATACTGATACTCCCCAGAGTAGTGTTTCGACAAACAGTGGGTCTCCTTCGGCATCAGTTACAGCCAGTTCTCAGTCCAACTGTGACACTCCAGGAGCCTCAAAGTCTTCCACTTCAGAACTGGTGTCACCTTTTAAAAAGAAAAATACTGATGCCACAGAAACTGAGGCTGAGACTGAATCTGAATCGTCAAATGGTGCTGAGAGTAGAAGTACAGCATCTGCGCAGTCTGTTTTCAAGGTAAACATCGAACCAGAGCAACAAGTCGTGCAACAGGACATAGTTGACATGTATATGAAAAGCATGCAACAATTTACTGACTCATTAGCAAAGATGAAACTTCCTCTGGAGGGTGGAAATGGGAATGGAAATGGAGCTACTTCAGGAAATGACGATTCAAAGTCTGATCAGAAAATACCTGGGGCGAAGGGACCAGGATCCAGAGTGTTTTATGGAAGTAGGGCTTTCTTCTGAGCCTTTGTTTGACTGGTTAGAGGATTCACAGGTGACTTGTAGCCATTAGAATCAATTTCTGGTAGTAATGGTATGCAGTAAGTAGTAGTAGTAGTAGTAGTAAGCTTTTATGAGTAGTATTTTAGTAGAATGTTTGTTTATTATGTATGTTGTGGATTAGATGATGCAAAGAACATCGCCTTGTACGTTGTATTGTCTTTGTTTTGTTAGAACTGAAGTTTAGTCCGGTGGTGATTGTTCTATGAACATTTTCCTCTAACCAGAATGTTTTTGTATTCTAGGCTTTAATATGTTGTCGGATAAGCATTTACATGCTTTTGTATGTTACATCTGGATTATGTTGTTGCCATCTTCTATTTTAAGCCAGTTAATTATGACAGCTTTGAAGATTTCTGTTCTCATTTTATCTGAAGTTCTGTTGTTTATAATGATGGATAAAACATAGCCAGGTCTGATTAGAAAAAAAATCTGCAAAAGACCCTAATTGTGACCTCAGATTCTCAAACTCTATTTACTTGTTTTTGATCGATTCTCAAACTCTATTTATATTTTGAAACCAGCACAGTGCACTGAAATACTGAATAAAGATTGCTTTGTGCTCGCTCATTGTAAATTTGATTAAATTAGGAAAGCCTTGAAATTGAAAGGTGAAACTTGCTGAAAAATGACTTGAAGACTATACTCATTGCGGCATAGTATCAGTATAGATGCGCCATGTGACCATGTCGTAGTGAGGATTGGCCGTTGCCTAACACCCGAGTGTTCATGAATCGCCGTTTGAAAATTGGATCTTCTCTGATGTTTCCGAATCATTTTAAAAGATTAAAAATAGAAAATTTAGGCTGGGAGCTTAAGATCTCCCTCGCAGGATTGTCGACCTTCCAGTCTTCGAGTATCTACTCCTTTAAAGGACTAAGTTAATCGCGCCTCTACGTCAAACGGTGATCAAAACTCCCTATTTGGTTAGAAGTGAACAATATCCACTCAATAATGTTACTTAATATTTTCAAATCACTTAATATTGCTCGAACGCATAATACTCGGATGTTAGCGATCACCCATCTTACCCATAAAAACTAACAGAAAAGAGGAAAAACAAAAGACGAATAAAAAAAAAAGAGGAAAAACAAAAGACGAATAAAAAAAAGAGAGTCAAACTTTGAATTTAGGTTTTACCCTAAACCTAAAACGACTGATGAACAAACAAGAGATTATTAAGAAAAAAAGAGAATTATTAAAGAAAGAAGATTAAGGAAAAAAAGAGAATTGTTAAAGAAAGAAGATTACTAAACGGTTGCTTTTAATTTCCAGGTTCCACTGAACCATTAATGGATAATGAACCTTTCAGAAACATGATTATTAAGAAAAAAAAGAGAAAACCTTGTTAGGAGTATTAGGCTTTCTCTTTTACTAAACAAGAGATTCTATGTACAATTAAGATCTCCCTGGTTTCAAACAAACAGTGATATCCTTGAACTCCAGAAAACAATAGTGGAAAAAAACGCACATGCTAGCTAGAAGCCTTAGGCTTTCTCTCTTACAGCAGTTGAGATCTATCAGACTTCAGCACATAAACCAACAATTAAACAATGATATCCTTGAAGACCAAACAACAATGCCAGCGAACGCTGTCCATGATGAACCCATGCAGCAAACAACAATACCAGAACTACTAGAACAATTCTTTGAAGCCCCAGAAAACCCCACAGTTGCTAGGAGCTTTAGGCTTGCTCGGTTGCTCAGCATGCCATTCTATCAACAATTGAGATCTATCAGACTTCGGCACATTAACCATGTCCATGATGAACCCATGCAACAAACAACAATAGCATAAAACCTTGTCCATAATGAAACAAACAATATTATCTTTAAAGACCAAACCACTATACCAAAACCATGCTTTCAAGCCCCAAAAGACCCCACAGTTGCTATGAGAATTAGGCTTGCTCGGTTGCTCAGCAGGACGTTCTATCAGTAGTTGAGATGTCAAAGACTACACAATCATGCTCTGAAACCTGCAGTTCAAAGAAAACAGAGGGTTGCTCCTAAAACCATGGTCCAAAGATGCCGGACACGTAGGAAAAAGTTGATGAGGCGGTCATCAATAAAAAGAAAAGGTAACACTTGATGAACAACAAAATTATAATAAACAAATGCTATTCATATAATGTATTACTAGGCAATCTCACCTATACCTATTTTCCTCAGTTCCATCAAAAAATGTATCTCACAGTGATAATAACAAAAGGAAAACTTTTGCTGCCAGTTACATACAAAACGGTAAATTTATATCCAATAAATTAGGGCTAATTGATGTTTGGTACTCAGGTTTTGACCAGGTTTAGTATTTAGTCTAACATTTTTCCAACACTAGGGCTTGGTATCTGGACTGACGGTTGACCCGAGTTGACTAGGTTAAGTCTAATTTTAATTAATTTTACCATATAAATATGTATGCATTTACTATTATACCCTTCACTTGAACTAAATTACCCTTATTATCACACACGCTTCAAAAGTCTCTCCATCTTAGTTTCTTCCGCCATTCCTTCTTCTTCTCTTCCATCTTCGGTCTGCTTGCTAGACTATGTTTCTGCCATGAGAACATGGAAGAACTAAAAAAGGGTTTTGATGTAGAGATTAAGCGAGAGTAGAGGGGAAAGATCAAGTGGAGTTTGTAGATGATGAAGGTGATAAAGTTGTTATAATTATAAAGAAGAAAATTTAGAAATCGAGTGAAAGAAGTTAGGGTTTTCTGAAATTGATTTGAAATATCGATTAATGATGAATAAGTAAGATATGAAAGATGGGTTTGATTGAGTTCAGAGTTTGAATGGATATTTTGAAGTTGAATTGAAGAGAAGAATATTTGAGAATTTAATTAAAGTTTTGTGTTCTTCCCCAATTATAAAACTGAAATTAGGGTTTCGGGATTGATTTAGATTGGGTTAATTAGACTTTGGTACCTGGGTTATGACCAGGTTTAGTGTTTTTACTTACATTTGTCCAACGTTAGACTTTAGTACCTGGAATCACTGTTCACCCTGGATGTCAAACTTAAAGTACTGACTTCCGTTTAGATTTTTTTTAATTTTTTTTAATACTTAACGCCGTTAACGGTGCCGTTAACACTGAGTGTTTTAAAACTCACATGCCTTCAACATTATCCTACAACTACCTTTATTCAGATCCAACGGTCGGATTTTTAAATTTTTCAAAAAAAATGACCGTTGGCATTCCTGTTATAAAAACACATGTGCATATCATACTTTCACCACCATCACCTGCAAATTCTCATTTTCTTCTTCAACAACACAATTCTTGAAAAAATTTCACATAAAACATACATAATGGAGGGTTCAAGCTCATCACAAATTAACAAGTGTTCTCTATGTATTTTTGCTGGTCATGTTGCCAGAGATTGTCCTTGGGAAGGTACAAAATGCACACTAACCAACTGCAAGGGGTACCTGTTTCTTAGAAAAGCAATAAAAGGAAAAAATGGATTTCAACCTTATGTGAAGTGCAACTATTGTGGAGTTTTCATCTGGTTAGATGCTTATGTAGCTTCACACCAAGGTATTCCACCACCTATTCCACCAACTTTACCAGATGATGAAAAATGGTTAAAATAGAAACAATTTTACTGTTACTCATGCGAGGAAGCTGATCACATGGCTTATAACTGCACAACCAACCTCTTACCATGCACAGATCCATGTTGTGATGGTAAGATGAAGCTACTCACTTCTACAAACCAGAATCTATTGGAAACAGATACTACTTATGTCAAACATGTAAGAAGGTTAAGTTTCAATAAATATGTAAACAAGTGTTGGAATCATCAATGCTGACTATTATTTGCTCTTGTTTCTTGGTCTGACTCACCAGCAGAGATATACTCCTCTTCAGATCTACAATCATCAATGTTGACTAGCTTTTCTTTAGTTGGTTGCTTAGTTGGTTGCACATCTGATGTTTCTACTTGAGTAACTGACTCAACAGGAGTAACATCCACATCAACATTTGCTTATGGTTCTACTTGAGTACCAGTACCACCATTTCCTATACAATCATTTACATCACTACTAACTTCTGGTTCTACTTGAGTAACTGACTCAACATGAGTAACATCCACATCAATATTTGCTTCTGGTTCTACCAATTTAACTCTTTTCTTTACAACTTTGTTTAATTTTCTTCCACTACTAACCTTTTCTACACCTTTCCTAACTTTATTTACAACAGTACTTGATCCAACTGCATTAGACCCACCATCTGTGTCCACATTTACATTGTCATCTACATTTACAACACCCCCCACATTTACAACACCCCCTGACTTGAAACAGATCCACCTTGATTCCCTGTAGTACTACTTGGCCTGTCATACTTGTGTAACTGAGACAACCAATCTAATTCTTCTTCCAACAAACAATCAACCCTTTTAACATTTTTATCAGGATCCCTCTTAGCCCTACTTGCCCTTACCAGATAGCCATCTTTAGTGGGGTAAAATTTAGGGAACTCATAACCATCCATTTCTGCATATCACCATCACACAAAAGTTAAAAATACAACATACTTTAATCGATTGAACATACACAAAAATTAAAATTACAGCATACTTTAATCGATTGAACATACACAAAAGTTAAAATTGATGCATAAAGATAAAATTGTGAAAATAAAATAAAATTTTGAAACAAACAAAATTCGACAAACCCACGTTATATTTCCCCTTTTCAATGATTTAAAAACACCCAAATCAAAAAATCCCCAATTTTTATAAACCCTAAATTAATTTAATCGAAAAATTGAAGAGATTAAACAAAACCCAACACATAAACTACTCTTATAGTTACTATGAATATCATAAATTATGAACCTAATACAGACAAAAAACAATTGGTAAAGAAACCGAACCACTTACCACTGAAATCGATTGAACAGTGGTAACAAGACCTTGATTAACTTCGCACTACTAACAATCCTGACAAAAACAACTCAATAATCTTTTCAAATATCAGTGGATCATGATCGATCACAATCTTCAACTTCCTTTTTGATTTGCTAGTAGATGGAGGCGGAGATGTTCTTCTCTGGTAGATGGAGGCGGAGAAGACGAAAACAGATTAGGGTTGGTCGATTTGTGTTGATGAATTTAAGAAATTTGTGATTGAACCCAAATACTCTGAAATTAGATAAGTGGGTATGTTAAGGATTATAGGGAATTATGTGCATGTAGGGAAGTGGTTATGTCCCTGAAATTGAATGAATGAATGAATCATGTTTCATTCAACCTTGAAATTGATTGAATGTTGTCGGAGAGATATTGTTCTGGAAACTACATGTGTTTACAATATGTAACAATCCGTTCACTATCCAACTCTATGTTGACAACATTTTTATACCCAAATTGGCAAGTGGTAACTGAAGTATCATTTCTGAAATTCAAGTGACAAAATTGGTACACATATTAATGACATGTGAAAATTCAGAGCTTCTCCCAAATCCAGTAAAGATTTTGATTTTCTTATATGTTGATTTTAATCTCATCAATCTGTTTGTGAGTACTATCTTAACCTTCCCGTGACTAATGAACTATAACCTAGTAAGTAGTAGCTTGTCATTCTTTTTGGATACTTTGGTCAGGGTTATTAATCAGTATGTCAGTTTTTAACACTTACTGTGTAATTTAATGTCCTTGGTTGTGGTTACATTATCTCGACTCATTTTTTGTTGACAATTGCTCACTCTATTGTCTACAAATGTGAATTATTAACCACCCTCTCAGGCTATGTTGTGTTCAGAACCCATGACCTCCAATGTTTTCTAGCATTGATGTTAGCAACTGCTTGTCTTTAGTGTTTATGTATTTAGAGTGAGGATAATCGTCGAAGGGTCTTGGGTAGGATTCATTCATCTTCCTAACCAGACATGAACTATCACTATTGTATTAACTATTGTATCTTCACATATTTTATTCTGACGTAGATAATCTTTCTTGTAGCTTTTGGTGAATAAAGACCTGCAGCAGCAATTGCAGGCCATGCTCCAGAACATGCTCCAGAGACATGTTCCAGACCGTGCTCCATCCCATGCTCGTAAAACAAAAGGTAACCAATGGTTATTTGATATATAGAGATTTTATGCCTGTCAACATTCATAAAACATTTCTACCTGTCTTTTATGTGTGTTATAAAGTTCATTATTTTTAGTATTTGTGCATAATTTGGACTAGATTCTGTACTTTAAATGTAATCATTTACCAGGAGTTTTTTTTTTTTTTTAGTATTGAATTATCTTCATCTTGGAACTGTAACCTTTTCATACGTGCATAGTTAGAAAAGCTCTAATGCAAACTCATCCCATAAGGCTATCCGAACACATTCAGTTGCAGTTTGCTATATTAAATACATGTTTAAGGTTCTGCTTCTCCATTGAATAAGATACTCTTCCTCGTAAAATTTAGTTGAGTTTGATTGGTTGGTCAGCTCTTTACAACACTTGAATCAAGCCAATGGATTGGACCAGCTATTTCTATTTGGGATTGGATCCATCAGCGACGTTGCTATGCAATACTTGGTTCGTTACGGGAATAGAAAGAATAAAATGATAAATATGTAATACCTTATGGTGACTGGTTCAGATTTGTTTCTAGTCCATATTACCTGGTGTTTATGGGTAAAAACGATTGAAGGGTAAAAGGGGAAAATGATGGAGTAGATTGTTGTTAGTCGAAGGTAATCGTTCGAATGAACAAATTGATTGAAGAAAAAATCGTTTAAACACTAAACATTTGCACTGTATAAGTACTTTTAAGATTCGAGAGATCAATCTGTACGAAATTAATATAAATCAAGAAATGACCGTTCCAATTTCGTTTCAGCCACAAATGAAGGAGAAGGGCTGATCTGTAGGGAGGGAATCCGAGAAGGTATTGAAATAGAATTGAATGCCAGTGATGGTAAGATGTGTTGAAATATTGTGAGGACAAAAATCAGAAGTCTAAGTTTTCTGAGAATCTCTGAGACGATAACTCTATGATCATTCAAGCTCTTGTGAGATAAAATTCTTATCCCCTGTCAATAGGTTCAAGAACCTATTTATAGCAGAAGAAGTTAACACATTGACCTCGTAAGTGGTGATAGTCGTAGAAAAGTGGAAGAGTGGAGAAATGGAAATCATGGTGAAAACCGACTCCGTCGTGTGAGTGGGACTTGGCAGTTGCGCAACCACTATTCCCTTCACTTCTTCAACGACTTTTATACTTTCTCTTCTTGGGTCATTAAACCACATGTGTTGTAGGACGCCAGACCAAAACCCTAGTGGATACCCCCCCGTGTGACGTAATTGATGTCTCAAGCATAGCTGAGTCTGCTTTGTAGAAGATTGGTCAGTCGTTGACCTAGCTAGACTGTCAATCTTAGCATGTTGATGAGTCTAGCATGCTGACTCATTGATGTACGAAACACTAGTTGTGTGTTGAGACAAGAAGTGATGCTTAATAGATCGTGGACGTAGAGAGTCTGATTACCGTTGACACTGGTAATTGTGTCGTATGATCATGTCAGCTGAGGAACAACGGTACTCGAATGATGCTTGTCGTTCGAGCCTCAAGTCTCGTGAGTGCTTGGTCGTACGAGCACCAAGTCGCGTGAGCGTTTGTTCATGCGAGCAAATTGCAAAATATTTAGTTTCGTCAGAGAAGGAAAAAATTGAGGTTATTTAAATATTGGTAGCGAAACCAATTGAATTAAATCTTAATATGGCAGATGAACAACGACAGATGAACAATAATAGATGAGCGATACCAGACGACCGATGGTAGATGAACGACTAGTAAAGAGACTAACTAGAGAAGAGGGAGAATCCCATAGAGGGAGGACCGACCAAAGTGGTGGGACCGGTCAAGTATAGGTCCAATTATGAATTAATCATGAATTTGATAGTCAGTAGGACTATGCTTCGCGTACCATGTCGTCTCTCTATAGCTGTGCAGAGCTATGTGTTTGAAACAAGAGAGTTTAAGCTTTGATGGAAAGAGCATAAGAGTTTTAATGGAAAGAGGAAACCCTAAAATAATATATATATATTAAAAAAAATTTGGGAAAAAGAATATGGGAGTGGGACCGGCCAAGGGAGGTCGGCTGGCCGGTTGGCGCCGGTCCCAAAAATCCCCTATTTTCTTTATTATCTTATCCTTCTCTCTTCCATGCTCTTCAACCGATGCTCTTCGCGTTGTGCTTTGAAGAGCATTATTGTTATTTAAGACCCGTGGGTGTTAGTTTTTATGAAAATTTCAGACATGACATCCTTCAGTAAAAACGCTGTAGATTCTTCATACGATGTCCGTTTTCGATGATCAGCCTCAATTCGAAATCCTGAGATCTCTGGCTACATCCCTTAGCGAAAGGATTTAGGTTTTGAGCTCGTTTCGCCATCAAAAGGAGCAAACCGTAATCCTTCAGATGAAATTCTGACAGTTTTCAGCTTGTAGTTCATCTAGGTCTTAAATCATATCTCCCAAAGCATTATTCGGAATGAGATGCCCTATTAGTATGTCGTAGTAGAAAGGTAGAGGAACATATGTTGTTTAGAACATTTTTCTCCCTTCCACATCCATTTTCACGTTTTTTGCAAGGTGACATGACGATGTGTCAGAAACCAATATTAGGGTTACGTTGTGTTTCAACCAATATTGGGATTTTAATGCAACCAACATTGAAATTGTGTATTGCTTAAGCTCAACCAATCATTATTGGAGCCCTAGCTTTGCATTAGGAGCGACGACGACTTAGTGCCTACACGAAGGTGTGATATTTCAACTAGTGCATCCGTGCGCAGCTCGTTATGTGTTGTGACCAATCAATGACATTCAACTAAAGTTTGAATATTGATATAAAGTTTTTATATATATTTAACCATGGAATATAAAAAGGAATCACTATGCCAGAAATTACCTTTTTTGACGGACCAAAAAAACCGTCGATGATAGCGATTTTCGACAGAGTTTGTCCGTCGAACGACCTGTCATATTTTAAGGTGTTGAAAACCTCAAACGATGGTGAGCTGCTGTCAATGATTATCAATAATAAATGACAAACTTTGCTTGTCAATAATGACCTGTCATATTTTAAGGTGTTGAAAACCTCAAACGATGGTGAGCTGCTGTCAATGATTATCAATAATAAATGACAAACTTTGCTTGTCAAAAATTATTGACGGGCAATACTTGTCAATTAATTCGAAAACTGAATTGATAGCCAATATATTTTTAATAATTATATAAATAGTGTTTTCTAATTGCTTAAATTGTAAATATAAAAACATGAAGAACTAGAAAAACACTTTTTAACTTCAAAATAAATTGACATATGTTGTAAAAGAGTTCAATCTCATAGGAATTCTTTACAACATCCAAAAAAAAGAGAACAATTAATAACCCGGGAAGGTAGAAATTGAACAATTAATAGTGAAGAAAGATAGAAATTGAATTTATCAAGAAGTTGTATTTGTACTCCTGGGAAGGTTTTACCGGGGAAGAATTGCCTAATGCTTAGGCCCAAAATTCCAACAACGCTTTTTAAAACAGCACACTTGACGTTTTTGTCTTCTTTTTTCACCTGATATGCGAAGTAACAATATTAACAACACAGAGAAAAGAATCATCAAAGTTGCAACCAACTCCCAAAGAGACCATGGTACATGTAACTTATTTGTTACAAAGATAAGAAACAATATGCATGCAAAAAATAACAACTGGGTAAGCTTAACACATTTTACTTATTATAGATATCAACAAAATGAAACAAGCGAACTATGAATATCACTAATACTACTAATATACATACCGAAACGAAGCAAAAGAACTTCAATAAGTTTCCATCCCACAGTGAACACCGCTTTTTCAAAGCATAAAACTTTTGTAAGATAAAAGAATAACATAAAGCAACTATATCACGCTTCAGCAAGATATAAAACGTGTGTAGTTGATGAATAGATAAAATAGTAGGTTAACAGACACTGTGGAAAACAAAATATAGAAACATCTATAGTAATAAGTGTAATAGGAAATTTAAATATAGAAGGTACAACTTTGCATGCTCAGTGTACTTCCCTTTTAAACTATCAACATGCCTGGAAATGAACAAATGTGCTGAACGAATACAGGAAATTATGCAACTGAAATAAACATACTATGAGAACAAAATAATATGAAGTGAACTAACCGCATATATATAAGGTAACGATTCATAATGGGCTTCTCCACAAAACCACACAGTTGTCTGTCATGTATATTGAGATAGAACAACATGACAAAAGTTGAAGCTCTTGTAAGTGAGCAGGAAAAGTATAATATATAGATTATTGTAACCCGAGCAATGTGAAGATTATTTCACATGCTATTGATTATGGGACATAACTTATGAAATTAACTCACTCAGTATTCTTCATCTCAAATGGCACCACGAGCAACAAAATGACCAAAGCCTCGTCAGTGAGTTGCAAGTTGCAACCGGTCAAAAGCTAGTTCAGGAAGTTTCACATTGTCACTCATGGAACTGAATATTGATGAATACTTTGTTCGCTATCATTGAATTGGGATTCCATCTAGTGCACAACACTGGAAAGGTTTCCCTAGATAATAATATGGAAAAAACAAATTAGAAAAGTCTTAACAATGAAAAGCACAAGATAAAATTCCCAAATAACAATAAAAAATATATACTTGATAAATTAGGAAAATTTATCAGATTATAACTGATAAAGAGCTACCACAATATTATATTAAGGAATCATATGATTGAATTCAATATTGAAAACTTATACCACTAGATAACAGAAATGTTTCGAACCGAAAAGGACCAGAAAAAACTCTTAACAGCACAAACCAGAGGATTACACTTAGTTTTTTTCTAGAAATCAATATGGATATTGGAGGAAGCCGAACTCCGTGAAATTGTGGTATAAATAACACTTTAAGATCCATTTCTACGCAAAATCAAATGTACATCAACTCAATCTCATAAGAATTTCAGCAAATTTAGCTACACCTTTAAACCAAGGATGAGCCTGAGACATTTCCATTACAATGAATACAAGGAACAAAATTATATGATATGAAATGACTTAAAAAAAGGAATAAGGTCTTACTTTTGTTTAATATGCCCCTCAAATACCTAGTCTCTGGTCAACATCACATAATAATCTCCAGACGTGATTCCTTGTTTTAGGTGTCAACCTTGCCTCTTAAAAGGAACTTTAAGTGATTTCTCCAGTGAACAATCTGAAATCATTTATTGAACATTAAGTGAACTTCAAATATAGGATATTCTTTATCCCATGTTTCTTAATATGTCATAGTGGTGTACAAAGTAATTGGATTAACAATATACTCCCAGTTCTTATAACTTAGTATTCTACTGTTAGTGTAAGAGTGAGAAAAAAATGTAGAATCCTAGAGAAGTACTAACCTTGTTTTACTTATTCATTTTGTAGAGACAAAAATGGGTAGTAGGCCAGGAGATTGGAATTGCAGGTCATGCCAACACCTGAACTTTAGCCGACGAGATTCATGTCAACGTTGTGGCGATAAAATAGAAGAAACAAACAGACACTTAAACCAATGCTTTGTGTTTGCATACATCTATAAAGAACAAATGAATAACTAGTTCACCTTTCAATCAATTATCTATCGGTTTATCTCTGTATTCTAAACATACTTGTGTACATGATTAAAAGGTCTGGTTGCAACGAGCACAACTTCGCAAGCAGGATGGAATGTTTTAGATGCAATATGTCGAGGGAATATGGTAGCAAATCCTTATATACATCATAGAATTTCAAATAAAAGTAAGAAGTGCAATCATTTGAGGGGCACCAACCAGAAGTGACAATGAATATGAACAAAATGCACGAAAACTAAGTGAACCAAGGGAAAAAAAAGACCATTCATGATGGTGAAGCTACAGGTAACAAGTTCTACCAACCAGCCACACTACATGCCATCACCTTTATCAGCAATAATTCTGGATCTATGTAATCTGGTGTACCTACAGTTGAAAATGCCTTGAAGATAAAACAATAACATGTTAGTGTGACCTAAAACAAATGCCAAGGAGAACCCAGGTACAACATAACAAAAAGTTTACTCTCGTATCTAGACTCTAGAATAAATCTACAACCTAACTCGAGCCATTTAATAGCTCGAAGAAGATATAGAGAACATAGATGAGTTTAGTTTAGGTCGTAATCAAAAGTGTATCAAATTTGAGAAGATTTGATGGGTAATAGAGATTAAGATGTTCTAATTACAAATCTAAAATTGTATTTTCGATCAAGATTAAGGATAAAGTGATAGATCGATTTTCATAGATGAGTTCTGAAAAAATTGAGAAAATTTTGTTGAATTTTTTGAGAAATTTGTGATTCAAAACGAAGATAATGATCAGATTGTTACATATTTGAGGTCTAATTGCGAATCAGAAAAGAGACTCTCAATGAAATTAAAAAATTTGGGTCTCATGAACCAATTTATTTCTTTCTGAAATCAGATTCCGAAATTGATAACTTAACAAGTGTAAAACAAACAAATGAGCAGAGAATAAACTTATCTTTCCAATATCATTCAATGATTTAATCTTGCGATTAAAATTGATTCTCAACAACTTTTTCTTGCGACTTCAAGTGAATCTTCAAAACCTAAATTCAGATTATATTTCTTCACCCGAAAAGATATCGATTTCTTCGACAGAGGAACAATTGAATGAAATTGTTACAGAGAATTACATCTCTTAGTTTCTTGGGGAAGAAAGAATATTAGGGATAAATTTTTGATTACTTCTAAAATGTTGTCCAATATTAGACTTTCAAAAGGATTCTGTAACTTACATTTGGTTGAGCCCATCGAAGATAGAATCCCAACACTGACCCGCGTAAATTTTATGAAATCGATAGAAACGGCCTATTAAAATGAAACTACAAGGTTTTTCCGTCAAATTCTGGGAGAGCCCCCTGTCAAATATACCCCATTCCGGCGTAGTGAATTAAGTTGCTCTGTACTAATAGGTCATCTATCGAGGAGCATTAACATCCACTCAGGAACAAAGAGGTGTTTTGAATGCTTATTCTGTACAGTGAAAGATCATCTGGGAAAGGATTATAATCAGCACCAGTGATACTTTGAGGACAATGATGCTCTATACTAGTGATTAATTCATCTAAGAGCTTCCCTATCATTGTAGAGGAGTAAGAATTGAGTTGTAAAATACCAATGTTGTTTGTAGAATATTGAGAGCTCAGCCAGGTGAGGCTCTATTATCATATGTATATTTTTAGAGAGAGTATAGGGTCAGCATAAGATACCTGTAGTGAGAGTTAGATATTTCAATTCTCTTGCGGAATAGAAAATATGAATTTTATGCTTTAGATACCGGGTCAGTAGCATATACAGAGTTCTATTATTTCTTTGATTCTACTGCTAGATAGAGACGATTTTACTATTTTATCCTCTGTTAAAAATCCACCATCTATATTAAGTCCCCTGCTTAGTGAGGTACATGTACCACAATAATCGTTGAATGGTGATTTTTACTGACATAAGCAAAATAAATTAACAAGCTTAGTCGTTAGATATTACCGGGGATTCTGATTTGATGACGCTCCAATGATGTCGAACAATTGCCAAAGTTGAATGACCTGTGAGGTGGAATTGGCGCAAAGAGCTTCATATGAGGAACACAGATTGATGAAGCATGACCAGGTAGGACCAGCATAGCAGAAGGACCAAATCCACATCAGGCTAAATCCAGTTGGAATAATATTTATTTATTATTATTTTATTTAAAAAAATAGTTGGTTGTAGAGAGTGTTGAGGCGATGCTATCGTCAGGACACTAGAATGGGTGTTGAGGCAATGCTGTCGTTAGAACATTAAGAGTAGTGTTGAGGCATTTGTACCGTCGAACACGAAGATGAGTGTTGAGGAAGTGGTGTCGTCGAACAATAAGATGATTAAAATCTAAGCATTGATATATATATAACAAGTTCAAAAAATTCCGTCGTGGAAGTTCTGCAACTTGAGACAAGTTCAGTATTACTCAATAGGAGAATTAATAAATATAACAGTAGTAGGTCCATGCAACTAAGAGGAGAATGATCATGGATGAATTCAGTATTGCACCATTGATAAATAGACTTCAAGCACTGAAGGTCTATATAGATACTGTGAATACAATAATAAATCAATATGACTAAATATAAGTCTTAATATTGATATGTGTATATGGAACGTGTTCAAGGGATTCAGTTGTGGAATCATTGCACCTGGAACAAGTTTGAGTTTCTCTATGCTAGTGGATAATCCATTTAGGAGCTAGGTTCAAGTTGTTATATACTAGTAGACGATCTATCTAGGAAATTTGTTATTTAAGAACAACGTCAAGGAATAAAATGGCACAAGAGTATGTTCTGAATATTTTGTACAGTCATAGAATATATGGTAGTATAACAACAAATACCAGTGATATTCCATGGAAAATAGTTCTCTATACTAGTGTGCAATACATCTAGGAGTTGTCAAATCATTATAAAGGTTCAATATTGCTTTACACTAGTGTGCAATATATCTAGGTGTTGTCCAATCACTACGCTTCTACCCAGGTAGAGGAGTAAGCACTGAGTCGTACAACACTAATTATATATTCATATAAAATACTGAAAGTTCAACCATATGAGATTCTAATATTATATATGTATGTATACATTTGCAAAGTGGCTACAGGTTCAGCGTGATACTCCTGTAACAAAAGCTTTATATTTTATTTCACTTGCGGAATATAAAATATGAATCTTATGTTTCAGAAGCTCCGTACTCAGAAGCTTTATAGTTTATACTTTTTCTTCATGGGTGTATCATTACACCACATGTGTTGTAGGCCGTCAGACCAAAACCCTAGTGAATATCCCTCCGTGTGACGTAATTGATGTCTCGAGTATGACTGAGTCTGCTTTGTAGACGACTGGTCAGTCGTTGACCTAGATAGGCTGTCAGTCTTAGTTAGTCTAGCATGTTGACTCATTGATGGACAAAGCACTAGTTGTGTGTTGAGACAAGAAGTGATGCTTAATAGATCGTGGACGTAGAGAGTCTGATTAATTTTGACACTGGTAATTGTGTCGTATCATCATGTCAGCTGAGGAAAAACAATACTCGAATTATGCTCGTCGTTCGAGCCTCAATTCTCGTGAGTGTTTGGTCGTGCGAGCACCAAGTCACGTGAGCGCTTAGTCATACGAGCACCAAGTCGATTAAGCGCCTACGAATTGCAAAATATTTAGTTTCGTCAGAGTTGGACAAAATTGAGGTTATTTAAATATTGCTAGCGGAACCTATTGAATTAAATCTTAATATGGAAGATGATTCAATGACAGATGATCAACGCCAGATGAACAATAGTAGATGATCGATGCTAGATGACCGATGGTAGATGAGCGATGCCAGACGACGATGGTAGATGGGGGATGCCAGACGACCGATGGTAGATGAATGACTAGTGAAGAGACTAACTAGAGAAGAGGGAAAATCCAAGAGAGGGAGGACCGACCAAAGTGGTGGGACCGATCAAGCGTAGGTCCAATTATGAATTAATCACGAATTTGGTAGTCAGTAGGACTATGCTTCGCGTACCATGTCGTTTTTCTATAGTTGTGCAGAGCTATGTGTTTGAAGCAAGAGAGTTTAGGCTTCGATGGAAAGTACATAAGAGTTTTAATGGAAATAGAAAATCCTAAAATAATATATATATATATATATAATAATAAAAAAAATTGTGAAAAAGTATATGCGAGTGGGACCTTCCAAAGGATGCCGGACGGCCAGCAGATTGACGTTGGTCCCATAAATCCTCTATTTTCTTTATTCTTTTATCCCTCTCTCTTCCGTTCTCTTCGACCGATGCTCTTCGCGTTGTGCTTTGAAGAACATTATTGTTATTTACACCCGTGGGTGTTAGTTTTTATGAAAATTTCAGACATGACGTCTTTCAGTAAAAACGTTGTTGATTCTTCATACGATGTCCGTTTTCGATGATCAGCCTCAATTCGGTATCCTGAGATCGCTGGCTACATCTCTATGAGAAAGGATTTAGGTTTGAGCTCTTTTCGCCATCAAGTGGAGCAAACCGTAATCCTTCAGATGAATTTCTGACCGTTTTCAGCTTGTAGTTCATCTAGGTCTTAAATTATATCTCCTAGAGCATTATTCAGAATGTATTACTAGAAAGGTAGAGGAACATATGTTGTTTAGAATATTTTTCTCCATTCCACATCCATTTTCACGTTTTTTGCAAGGTGACATGACGATGTGTAAGAAACTAATATTAGGGTTTCGTTATATTTCAACCAATATTGGGATTTTAATGCAACCAATATTGAAACTATGTATTTTTTAAGATCAACCAATCATTATTGGAGCCCTATATTTTCATTTGGCGCGACGACGACTTAGTGCCTACACGAAGGTGTGATGTTTCGACTTAGTTCATTCGTGCGCAGCTCTTTATGCGTTATGACCAATCAATGTCATTCAATTAAAGTTTGAATAATGATATAAATTCGCTCTAAATATTCAACCAGGGAATATAAAGAGGAATTAAGTTGCTTTATACTAATATGCAATCTATCTAGGTTCATTAACATCCACTCATGAATAAAGAGGTGTTATGGATGCTTATTCTGTATAGTAAGAGATCATCTGGGAAAGGGTTGTAATCAGCACCAATGATACTTTGAAGACAATGATGCTCTATACTAGTGATTCATTCATCTAGGAGCTTCCCTATCATTGTAGAGGAGTAAGCATTGAGTTGTACAATACCAATGTTGTTTGTAGAATATTAGAGAGAGTACATGGTCAACATAAGATGCATGTAGTGAGCGTTCTATATTTCAATTCTCTTTCGGAATATAAAATATGAATTTTATGCTTTTGATGCCGGGTCAGTAGCATATACAAAGTTCTATTTTTTTTTTTTGATTCTACTGCTGGGTAGAGATGATTTTACTATTTTATCCTCTGTTAAAAATCCACCATCTACATTAAGTCCCCTGCTTAGTGAGGTACAATAATGTGCTGCAGTAAGCATTGAATGATGATTTTTACTGACATAAAATAATTAAATTAACAAGCTTAGTCGTTAGATATTACCAGAGATTCTGATTTGATGATGCTCCAATGATGTCGAACAATTGCCAAAGTTGAACGACCTGTGAGGTGGAATTGGCACAAAGAGCTTCATTTGAGGAGCACGGATTGATGAAGCATGACCAGGTAGGACTAGCATAATATAAGGACCAATTCCACTTCAGGCTAAGTCCAGTAGGAATAATATTTATTTATTATTATTTTATTTGAGTAAATAGTTGGTTGTAGAGAGTGTTGAGGCGATGCTGCCGTCAGAACACTAGAATGAGTGTTGATGCAATGTTGTCGTCAGAACATTAAGATTAGTGTTCAGGCAATTGTACCGTCGAACACGAAGATGAGTGTTGAGGCAGTGGTGCCGCCAAACACTAAGATGATTAAAATCTAAGCATTCACACACATATAGAACAAGTTCAAGAAATTCCATCGTGGAAGTTTTACGACTTGAGACAAGTTCATTATTGCTCAACAGGAGACTGAATAAATATAGAACAATAGTAGGCCCATGCAACTCAGCGGAGAATGATCATGGAATGAGTTAAGTATTGCACTATTGATAAATAGACTTCAATCACTAAAGGTCTATATATATACTGTGAATACAATAATGAATCAATATGACTTAATATGAGTCTTAATATTGATATTTGTATATGGAAAAAGTTCAAGAGATTCAGCCGTGGAATCATTGCACCTGGAATAAGTTCGAGTTGTTCTATGCTAGTGGATAATCCATCTAGGATCTAGGTTCAAGTTGCTCTATACTAGTAGATGATCTATCTAGGAGCTTTGTTATTCAAGAACAACATCAAGGAATAGAATGGCAGAAGAGTATGTTCTGAATATTCTGTACAGTCATAAAATATCTGGTAGTATAACAACAAATACCGTTGGCATTCCATGGAAAACAGTGCTCTATACTAGTGTGCAATACATCTAGGACCTGTCAAATCATTATAAAGGGACAATATTGCTTTATATTAGTGTGCAATATATCTAGGAGATGTCCAATCATTACGCTTCTACCAAGGTAGAGGAGTAAGCACTGAGTCGTACAACACTAATTATATATTCATATAAATTATTAAAAGTTCATCCAGGTGAGACTTTAATATTATATATGTATTTATACATTTGCAGTGGCTACAGGTTCAGTGTGATATGCCTGTAGAAAAAGCTTTATATTTTATTTCATTCTCGGAATATAAAATCTGAATTTTATTCTTTTGATGCCGGGTCAGTAGCATATACAAAATTCTATTATTTCTTTGATTCTACAGCTGGGTAGAGATTATTTTACTATTTTATCCTTTGTTATAAATCCACCATCTACACCTAGCTAAAATCGTTATATATGGTGGTCTTGTTTTTGCTAGTGGAGGATCAGGATCTCACAATATGGCTTCCTTTTGGATTTTTGATTGCAAACCCCACCTTTGCAACAATAGAAACACACAAGTGGTACATCGAGAAATTTGCTAAGTAGCCAAGTGAACGATGCACAATTCTCCCTTTTGTTTATTAAAAGATGTGACAATCAATTTGGATAGTTCACTCTGTTACTGTACCAGAGTGAAAATAAGGGAATCAACTCATTCTTTATACTCCATGTAATGCTATAAAAAATGTGAACTGAAGTTTGTTATGTACATAAAGAGCAAGTTACAAGTAACCAAACTGAGAACATCAATTCATGTCCCTTCTACATCATGTCACTTCTGACATAAAAGTACAATAACGAGAAACTACTGAAACGAATAAGGACTATCCATGTAAAATAGCAATTTAAAACAGTACTTACATATATAATTATCAGGAAAACGGATTCTAATTATGTCTTGCATAAAATAATTACACAATTTAAGCCAGTATAACTGATCAAAGAAAGACAAATACCGAGATCAAATAGATTATTTTTGAGAGGTTCTTGGTTGTTGTTATTGAAAACTGATTATTTCCCCTTAATCCATGTCTTGCAAACTAATTTACAAATATTTATACGGATACTGAGAAAATTTATTTGATTTCTTTGATTGGGGTTGTTTTGATATTTTTAAACTAAATTTGATGTCGTGTTAGTAGTTATCTGATGTGAGTCCAAAACAAATGCTTTTTCGACCACCCATTCTTCTCTACTCCAGATCTAACATGTACCTAACTAATTTAACCCTACACCTCAGCCTATTAGCTAACTAAATTAATAGTACACCGCAGCCATTTACCCAACTAAATAAACTCATTCTTTTCTACTCCAAATCTAACATGTATCCAACTAATTTAACCCTACACCTCAGCCTATTAGACAACAAAATTAACAGTATACCTCAACCATTTAACCAACTAAATTAACGCTACACCTGTGAGTCTATGACGTTTTCATCTACAATTTTATTTATTTATTTAGAATACTGATGTGGTGGGTTTCTTGAGTGCATCCATTTGATGAACACTAGTTAGAGCAATTGTTGCCACCATTTTCCTTTGAAATAATGATATGCTCGAAGAATCAATGTCTATAGAAATAGAATGCAATTCAAAACGTAAAAGGTGACTTTGAAATAATGTATCTTTAATTTATTTACTGGTTTGTGAAGATATACAACAATCTTAGCAGAGAAAAATAATTATAAGACTCTTTTTTATCTATGCTCTTCAGTAAAACTGAAAATTCTATTGCCTCACGACACTGGTATACAAAAATTACATTCTCATATCCTGGTAAACAGTCAATATTAAGTGTAGCAAATAGCTGATGAAATTTCACATTTTACAAGTTTGTCTTCCTTGCATACTTCACCACCCTTAAAGTGAAGCGAAATAAATTGCATGTTAGCATCAAAGTACGCTTTGCTTGCGACAAATACTAATCGTGCAGATATGTTCAGATGGTGGCCAAAAAAGGGAGTGAACATAATATGTAGCAGTATAGCTTACTTTTTGTTTTACATTCTTGCTTCCAGAACATTTTCCAACGAAGGTCAACCTAATACCAACAATTACATAGTTAATTTATGCATTTCCTATAATATATTTTATTTTTTATAGATATCTAATCATGAAACTAATGAAATTTGAAGAGCGTGCAAGTTATACATTTGGGCAGTAGATACCACAATTGTTTATTTGTGCATTTTTTAAACTAGTCATTAGTATGATCTTCATAGATTATTTAGGAAAGAGTGGGGAACAGACATTTCAGATTTTTAATCAACATCATAAGGGATTCAACATTCCATAATAAATGGGATTTGCGGTATCTTAATTTTTACCCTTGAAAATAAGATGATTCTTTTTTAACCTGTGGATGAAACTATAGTTGGATATGGTCAGAATCATTTATCACCATAATGATTATTATCATCTCGATACTACAAAATCTCAATCTTCATAATTTCTTATTTTATAAAAGGGTTGACACAATTCATTCAAGTGTAGAATAAAAATTATTATTATAAAATACCAACATGTTAATAAAATAGTTTTTAATAGGATCACCTATACAAAGAATGACCTCAGCAATATCATCTATAAGAACATAAAGAAAAGATATAAAAAGGCTAATAAATAAGCAACAAATGTCAATGTATAAATAAATGGCTCCAGATAAGCCCACATAAACAATGAGTTCATACCGTTCACCAGAACTTCATTCCCATTATATAGTTAATGGTGGTTTGGAATTGATGTCTTGAACAACTCTGTTTACACCCCTGACACTATTGCAAATCTTTCTGGACACGTCATCTGGAAACTTGTGATCAAAATTATACCTATAACATTGTCATCGAGATTATATGAGATATATAAACAAACTAACGTTAAACTCAAAAATCAAAAGTAAGCAAATGAAGGTTGTGATAAACCACCAGAAGACCTAAATTTAGCAGCTGGAACATGGTGTTGGTCTAGGTCTATTTTCAACTACTAGTGGCTTGTTGAGATGCATTGAAGGTTGTATATTATTATGTAAGAGGTCACACAAATTCAAGCATTAAAATTAAATCATTAGTACAAGTTTATCATTTAGATTCTCCAGGACAGCTTATCAGACATAACACAAAACAAATAAAAAAATAATGACAGAGCATTGAACATCACTTAAACCTGAAAATTATATTACATTCATGTTTATCTGAAAAATAGTAAGATATTTTGATAAACGATACAAATCATCAAATTCTTTTGGTTAATGTCTTAGTTTATTAAACTAATCCTCGTATTTTACCGATGCTATCAAAAGTATACGGTGAAATCTTACCATACATATTCAACTATATGGTTGAGGGAACTTCCCTTTGACCTGGTACTGGTTGGTGTGTTGGTGCATGTTTTCTTTTCTTAAAGTCCAAATCACCAGCTTTTGGGCTTCTTACTCACACACAATCAAAGTAAATGCACCTCTTTGCATATATCTCCAACTTTATTAGCTCCTACAGAAACGAAAACTAAACCATATGAATAGATGATTCAAAATACAAAAAAAACTTGTTCGTGCATATATGCCTAGGCATAGAAATTCAAACTTCAAACATCAATTTGGAAACATTTGATCAAACTTGAAAGAAAAACAGAAATGCGATGAACATGACACCACCTTCCGTATGTGTACTAGAAACCACAAGGATAAGACATTTTGTTTCATCTAATTATAAGGTATTCATTTCATTCCCATTCATGGTATGGTACCACTACTTTATGAGTGCTTCAATTTATATTATCCTTTACTATTTATTTAATTTCTAGTTATCCCATTTAACAAAAAGATTGCTAACCCTTTATGGCTAAGCACACACTTAAAATTATATTTAGAATCATATATTTTGTATCGTCTAATATAGTGGAGCTTTATCTTATGATGGATCAGGAGAAAAAAAAACCAATGCGAGTCAAGGCACCAGATTTTAAAAGAACATAAATAGATCATGGGGAGTAGTTTAACTAGCACGATAAACTATAACCAAACTGGACGCTGAAGTAGTTGGTTCCTCCTGCGATATGTTCTTCCAATTAGTTGCATTTTTGGGAGTAGTTTAACTAACACGATATATTATAACCCAAGTCTTAAAAGCATTTAATCAGACATAAGAAAACAAATTTACATTGAACAAAATGATGATAATAACACCTCTTATTAACTCTAGAGTCTTTAACAATACTACAAAATTCTCATCTTAAATTAGAGTGTAATAATAGAAAACAATGGGAATTTACCAGATGATAAAACAACGAACCCCTGCACCCAATCAGAGACCGTATTAACTTTATCAAACTTGAAAAAAATGCGATGAACATAACAAAACCACTTCACCTCTCGGCAGAATAAAATCAATAAATTTCTAGAAAAGCTTCATTATTGAAATAACGATTTTTCCGGTTCAATTCATAAATTGGGATTACATTTTTATTTATAAAAAAAATATAGATGGTGAATTTTTAACAAGGGCTAGAATTGTAAAATTGCCCTCTACTAAGTAAGAAGAACATAAGTATGCAAATTTATGCGCATATGCTTAATATAGAATACTGTGCTTCTGTTTACATTCCGCAAGCGAATTGAGAACACAGATTCCACCTAAATATTCTAAATTGGCCTTGTAGCCTCTTCAATTCTCATAATATTCATGCAGTATCGAACTAGTATCAAGTCGCATAAATTCCACGGATGAATTCCTTGAACTTGCATCGGATACGCATTGACGTTCTAGCAACATCTATTAAACTCGGGAATAACTAATGTTTAACCCTGAAATACATTATAGCTGAACGCTTCATTCGCAACGAATGCACCTCAAATTGCTCTTTTAAGCCTAAATATGTTGCTTTAGCACTTTGCTTAAATATAAGCCACAAATAATGTGCCACTCTCTTTGATGCGCCACAGTCAAGAAGCAATGTCATAAAAGATGCATTGAACCTCTCATTTAGGCTAACCCTAGCCTTTTCTCATATTAACGCCAAAATAGCACTAGCCATTAGGCTTAACATCGCATTGACACTAGTTAGCCACAATAGCGCTAAACGCGCTAACTTTCCTAGCGCTAAACCCTAGCACCTGAGAGGTGCTAACTAACCAAAAATGGTCTTAGCTAGTAAAGAAACACCTAATAAGGCCTTAGCTCATTTTTTACCAACTTAACACCTAAGACCTAGCACCAAAAATGCTAAATCTAACTTTAGCAACAAAAGCGCCAACCCGCAACGCCCTTGGCTAATGCCCTTGTAGATAACGCCCTTGGCTAGCGCCCTTGTTGCGCTAACGCCCTTGCTTCTTTCCTTGGCGCTAACACCATTGCTTCCTTGCTTGGCTAGAGCCCTTGCTTACCTTGGATAACTCCCTTGTTGCTATGGTTAGCGCCCTTGTGGCCAACACCCTTGTTGCTTGGCTAGCTCCACCCTTGTGGCTAATGCCCTTGCTTGTGGCTAGCGCCCTTGTTGTGGCTAACGCTCTTGTTTGTGGCTAGCGCCCTTGTTGTAGCTGACGCCCCTGGCACTGGCACCCTTGCGCTAGCTCCAATGCATTTCTAGCAAAACCCAATGCGCCTCAAGGGCTAGCGCGTCCTTATCCATATTTAACGACTTAGCTACAAGTATATTTGTGCTAAAGCCTCAGTGTTAACTATACAATTGAAGTGCTAACTTCAAACCTCCTTGGTGTTAGCTTCCTAGCCTTAGTACAATTAATATTTACCAAAAATTGTGCATGTTGGTCTTACTCCCAAGACATTAGCACACTAGCCTTTTACGTTAAGAGAGTTAGCACCTTCTTATTTGCGCTAAATAGCTAGTACTGGCTTCGCTAGTTACTTTCCTCAGAAATACGCGTTTCTTCTCAATATAGGTCCTGCATTAAGTCTTTTATGAATTTCCATCATGTATTACTTAAGGATCCCTTTATAACATTTGGCCTCAAAAGGCTCTCATACTTACGATAAGTCAATAATTAGCCATTAAATATGCCATGTTACTTTCAAACAAGTACATGACCACTAAAATTCCCAGACTCGACACTAATCAATCTGGATATCAATCAAGTGAGTTGCACAACTTACCTCACTGACTTAGCAGATAATTTGATTTGACTTGACTTAATCAAAACCATGGTAGTTTATAACTCCACTATTTTCACGAGATATTAAATACAACATAGGGGAGTTCTCACTGGGGTATTGGTCGGCGGTCTACGACATCGTGGGTGGTGACATAACCCCCACAAACAAGAAGGTAACAAAAGTGGGTGGTTACAAAGTAGTTGATAGGATGAGGAGTAATGGTCAGACAGGTCTTCCCTACCTTTTTGGGAACCGCCCCACTACAATCTCCACAATCATCAGTTCTCCACCTCTCCCTAACTTCCACGACTTACAAGAAAATCAGTGTATCCTTTTCAAGCTATAAATAGATGATTCTCATTTATTCGAAACAGGACAGAACGAGACAAACACACAATCAGTATGAAGAAACCAAAACCTACAGAATTAGCGATTCCTCTATGGAGAATCCATTCTTCTTCACACACTACTGATATTTCTCAACCTTCTTTGCTTCCCTCTCCTAAGACCTACCCAAATCCTTTCCATATTTATAATCAAATCAAGATGTGAACGAACATTTCTTGGTTTAGGCTCGTCCTGTTCGAGTTTCATCTCTCAAACCGACTTGAAAGTACCACTTTGCAGTACATTTATTTTCACCCTAAAACAAAAACATACCAAAAAAATACGTCATCAAAGTTCTAGATTTAGACCTAATCATGAATACTTTACTCAAGATCAAAATTAGGGCTCAAATTATTCAAAATAAATTAAGAAACCTAAGAAAAAATACATCAATTAAAGTACATAGGATTAAGAAAGATCACATCCGCTAAAACTAGACCAATATATAAAATTTCAAACAAAATCTGAGCAAAGAGTATCACTATTGCTATACCAAAAGAGAAATTATGTAAGAAAAAGAGAAACTTTATTTACCCAGGACTAGCTCTATTTCCTGTATGAGGATGAAACTTGTCATCGTCTAGTCATTCAAATGAGATTCTAGCATCGTTACACAAAGGAATATTGAGTTTCATCTAGCTAGAAAACCATGTAATAGTTTGAGTTCTTCTTCTAGTGGGTTACAAATGGGAAGATTTGAGTTCCATCAGATGTTCTTTCAGCCATGGTTTGATGAATTTACTAACTACGTAAGGTTAATATTTTAACTAGAGTTAAGGGGTAATAATGGAAAATAAATTTAATACTTGAGATGACAAAACCAGACATTTTGAACCAGCCGTGTTTGTCACTTGTTAGAAAAAGTGGCTGACTCGTACACTTTTGAGGAGAAAGTGGATTTTTATACCCTTTTCTCATGTTTATATGTATATCTTTTTATAACTGTAATCCAACAATAATTTTGAAAGTAAAGGATTTTTGCTTAGTAATAAACTTTAAAATTTACTATAAATTTTACTCTTTTGTACTACGTAAATAGTACAAAGAGTTTTTCAAATCTATAAAGTTTGTCGGTTTATATTTAAAAGATATGACGATTTTAATAATTTTTAATTTACTTTTTGAATAATGATATTTCTATAAATAAGTAAAAGTGTATTTAATAGTATAAGTTTTTATCCATATACATACGTAGTGGTAGTTGATATCATAGACTTATACTTTTTTTAATCGGTAAAAAGAGTTATATTGGTAATATTAGGGTTATACCAACAAAAAAAAACATATTTTCTTTATATAAACAATGATGACTTAGACAAACAAAGCTCACGCGTTGAACGGTAATAAAACTCTCACTTCGTATTGTAACAATGCTTATTGTAATAAAATATTACAATAATTTTTTTTCAAATTTTAAACTCTCAAATGAAAATTGTTCGCATGATGGCAGGTGAAAGACACATTTTCATGTCTAAATTGTTCTCAATTATTTGTTTTGTTAGTGCTCAATTTGTACTAATTGTATTATTTTATGTATTTGTAGGAAATAAACATTGTTGGAAAATTGGATCAAAAAATTACTAAAGGCACCCTTGAAGAATTGACAAAGGCATCCAGAATTGATAAAGGCACTCGCACAGTGGATATGGGGCACCCTCTTCTTCTTCACGAGAGAAGTAGATTTTGACGGGAAAATGATTTTTGAAAATTCAGAGTTTCTGGATTCGATTTGGGGGAGATTCAATCGCTGGATTTGGTTGGGATGGACTTGTTAGGGATAAGCAAAGTTGTTGTGGGTGTTGAATCAATCAATACAAGGCTTAATCATCAAGTTGGAGTTAAACAGGGCAAGAAAAAATATTTTCGGGATTTTTAGTTATCTTTGGGAATTTTGCGTGTGGTTGCTCCATGGTTAACATCATCTGAGACGTGAAATCAACGTGTTGGAGTGTGTAAGCCACCAGAAGACGCGCGAAGGAGCTAAACAGGGAAATAATTCCCGAAACATAGAAAGAAATAATACGAAAATATTTGGCATTTAGTCGAGATTTGGAGGTGATGTTGAGTATTTAAAGGGTGTTGAAGGTGATTAAAAGGGATAAAGAGTTTTGGGGAGAGCTCAGGAGGCGAACAAAGGGATAAAAATCAATCCAGAGAATTATTTCTCTGCTGCTGCTGAAGAACACGAAGAACAGTGGCTACGACAATGGTTTCTTCAACCCCTTAGCCATGGTTTCTTCATCCATTTGCAACAGATATCTTCATATTTGCAACATTTATCTTCAGCTTCAACGGTTTCTTCAACCAATTTAAAGCGGATATCTTAGCATCTAAAACGTTTATCTTTAGCCTTGCTCTGTAACAGTGAGTCTGTAACGCCTATAAACGTTAAAAACTCACTATTTTTTTTTCTTCTTTTTTCATCATATGTAAACATTTTTAGCCATGAACCATAATTTTGGGCAAGTGATTAATATGAGGAGCTAAACCCCATTTCTGAGGCGACGGAGGAAGCTATTATTTCCAAAAATTATGTGGTAATATTTATTTAATTAATTAATGCAATTCTTTTATGATTATTTGCCTTGGTTAAAAATTGATTTAATGATTTTTATTAAACAATTGTGATTTCGTTTGATGGTACATGCTTGGCCTAGGTTTTTGATGTTCCATGCTTTTGTTATACAATTGTTATTTTGAAAATCTATTTGTTGTAATATTTTAGAATCAAATTAAATGTAAGAATTGCACAATATAATTATTGAATTAAATAACTTTAAAAGTTGGAAAATAGTGGAATCTTAGCCTCAGTTTTCTCTCAATCTTGTTATCAATTTTATTTAAGTTTTGCTATTTTTAGTCTTGGAAACTAGGTTTAAACCCAAATCTTCACAAGTCTTGAACGAACTTTTCTTACCACTATTACAAAACCACCAATTTTTGGCGCCGCCGATGTGGACTTGTTTTTAGATTTGTTTTTAGGTTAGTTAGTTTAGTTAGATTTTTTTTTTAATTCTATTTTACATTTTGGGGTATTTTTCTTTGTATTACAGGTTTTGGATCAAGAAAGAAATTGGAGACAAAGATTATATTGATTAAAGATTTTGGAGTCAAAGGCAAATCGAAAAGAACGAAAAAAGAAAAGATTTTTTTAGTTAATTTTTTTTAATTTTTTTTAAACTGTTGAACTTTATTATTATTTTTAAACCCTACGGAAGGGTATTTAAATATAAACTGCAACAGGGAAGGACGACAATTACGATATTGTCTCGGCCCCTCGGGTTCATATACTGACACAGGAGTCGGTGGCCCGAGCTGACTACAACCAATTCATCCCCCGTCTGGTACGTGAGGTAAGACTCGATCAACCCACGAATCCCCTGCAAGTAGATTTACTGTATTCCTTTGTATGCATATATGTTGAGGAACTGAATACGGATTTATTTTCTAGTAAAGGGCAAGGACTGGCCATATAAGATAAGGACTCGGATTTCATCACCGTTTCCTTCTTGCCCGCCTTAGGAACACATTACCTAACGCGAACCTAATCCTTAAAATTTGACTAGAAAGAAGGCCGATAGGGTATCGAGCTTATTGGAAAATCATTCAAAAGGACTGTATTGGTTACTTTGTTAGCGTAACTTAAAGTTCATGAAGATTATTTTAAGTTGATTCGAGCCGCCTTGTAACCTAAGGAAACGTTGCCAAAGAGCAGGGTTATCAAAGCTCCTTAGAGCTTATCCTGTTTCTATTCAACTTAATCTAATTCAGATCGTTCTGAGGGATTCGCTAAAACTGTAACTAGTTTCCTTTTGGAAGAATAAAAGCTGGTCTAGAAACAATCTAAGTGGAGCCATCATGCTTTTTGTTTGCTAGATTCAATAGGTTTGATTTGGTTGAGTCGGCCTTGTTTGTGTTTGTTTAGAATTCCCTTCCAATTAGGAGTTATTTAATTGCATGCCCAGACCGCCTAAAGTCTTAAGTGAGCGTGCCTGAAGAAGAGATTCTATTGGTCGTTTGATCAGTGACGAGAATAGAAACTTTGTCTTTGAAATTGAGAATTTATGAAACCCTTTTTTGAGAGCCCGATTTTTGGAAACTTTAGTTTTGGGAATTTGTCTCTTAATAAGGAAGTTATTCCTAATTTTCCAGCTATGCCAGAAATGGCAACTTTAAAAGATTTGTTGAATCCCACTAGGACTTCTTGTCCATCATGTATCAAGTTAACTTAAACTCAAGCAAACTATGAGTTAAAACCTGGGACCATATAGATGCTCCCAATCTTCTTAGGAAAAGAAAATGAAAACTCCTACTTTCACATTAAGGACTTTGAAGAAATATGTAGTACCCTAAGAATTCACAACATGTCTGATGAAGCTTTGAAACTTAGGTTGTTTCTTTTTTCCCTGAGAGACAAGGCTAAATCTTGGTTATATAGTTTGCCATCTGAATCCATCGAAACATATGAACAGCTTACCGCTGCCTTTTTATCTAAATTTTCCCCTAGGCACAAAACAACATCTATCAGGCACGAGATTTCCACATTTATGCAGCAAGAGGGAGAATCTTTGTATAGGTATTTGGAAAGGTTTAACGATTTATTGATACAATGTCCCCATCACGGTTTAAAAAAGGTTAGACTAGTCCAGATCCTTTATGAAGGGCTAGATTATCCAACGACGACCATGGTCGAGTCATTGTGTACATGGAGTTTTGATAGTCAAACTGTTGATGAGGCAATGACATTTTTGAATGAAATTGCCAAAAAGACCCAGCAATGGGAATGTAGTAAGGAACCCCAGAGAAATTTTTTGCTGAGCATAGGTAATGTCAATAGGGTAGATGGAATTCTTGAATCAGATGCCAAAATTCCAGCTATAACAAAAAGGTTAGAAGCCTTAGAATTGGGTCAATATAGTTGTGGAATAGAGCCCAAGTCATGTTGGGAAGAAAAAACTGTTGAAGAGCAAGCCCATGCTCTTTACAATAACACTATATATGATAACCTTCAAGTTTGACCCATATTCAGAAACCTATAACCCTGGTTGGAGAAACCATCCAAACCTTTTTTGGTCTAAGGGATAAAATTAAGTTCAGTTTAGTAACCCTCAAGTTCCTCCAGGTTTTGGTTATACTAAGAATCCTTTTGGACCAGCACAATTTCAGAATCCGTTAGAAAAGACGGTCATAAGTTTAGCAGAGTCTGTCGCCTCATTAACTCAGAACACTAAAGATTTTTTTTAGCAGTCTGTCAACCAAAGTATACAAGAAAATCAAAGGATTATTCAGGCTACAATCAGGCTATTTCCAATTTAGAAAACCAGGTTAGTCAAATCGCTGAGTCTTTGAGAGAAAGAAAATGCAAGTTCCCTAGTCAACCACAACCCAACCCTAGAAGAGTTCATGAGTTATCTTCTGGTGAGAAATCATCAAATTATGTGAATTCAATTAAAACCCTTAGGAGTGGAAGAGTGGTAGACAATAAGGTAACCTTGCCAGATAGTGAACATGTTGTAGTTCACCCTTCTGAGCCTGTAGTTGAAGAGACTGATAAAGTCTCTAAAGAGTCCAATGTGGTTCCCGCTGAGCCCGATTTTTTCCCCAAAGCCCCATTCTCACAACTTCTAGTACCAACTAGGAAGAAATCTAACTTTAATGATATATTGGAGATTTTTAAGCAAGTCAACATCAATCTTCCTTTATTAGATGTAATTAGGCAAATTCCTACTTATGTCAAGTTCCTTAAGGATCTTTATTCGCGAAAGCAAAAGCTTAGTGTATAGAAAAAAGCCTTTATAGCTAGTCATGTGAGTTCAATTATCCAGAACAACATAACTCCTAAATACAAAGACCCAGGTTCCCCTACTATTTCTTGCACAATAGGTAACTACCTTGTAGAGAAATCATTACTTGACTTAGGAGCTAGTGTGAACTTACTTTCGTACCATGTGTACCTCCATCTAGGACTTGGTGACTTAAAACCTACCCAGATAACACTTCAGTTAGCTGATAGGTCTGTGAAAATTCCTCGTGGTATTGTCGAAGATGTTCTTATTGAGGTCGATAGGTTTATTTATCCTGTGGATTTTGTTTTCCTAGATACCCAACCTGTTCCTGAGCCAGAAAACCAGATACCTGTGATATTAGGTCACCCGTTTTTAGCTACATCTAATGCGATCATTAACCGTCGAAATAGTATTATGAATAATCTTTTGGTAATATGACTATTGAGCTGAATATTTTCAATATCAGTAAGGAACCCCTAAGCTCGATGACACGTGCATTGAAGAGGTGAACATGATAGGAACATTAGTTCAGGAGTCATTACCAAACATCTTATCTGAAGATGCATTAAAGAGTTGTTTAACCCATTTTGGCTTAGATTTCAATGATGTTAGCACCATTGATCAAGTGAATGCTCTGTTAGACTCTACCCCTGTGTTAGACACTAATAGATGGAAAGTTAAGTTCGAACCACTACCAGTTTCTAATTCTACCTTAATCCCTTTTTTAGAAAAGCCTCCTAAGTAGGACCTCAAACCATTGCCAGATACTCTGAAATATGTGTTTTTAGGCCCATCTGAGACTTTGCCTGTAATTGTAGCATCCGACTTGGAAAGTGATCAGGAAAGTAGGCTAGTGACCGTACTTCAAGACAACAAGGAAGCTTTAGGGTGGACCTTAGCAGACATTAAGAGTATAAGTCCTACTGTTTATATGCATCAGATTTATTTAGAGGACGACATCAAACCTTCTAGGGAGATGCAACATCGATTGAGCCCTAAAATAAAATAAGTAGTTCGAACCGAGGTGCTTAAGTTGTTAGATGCGGGTATTATCTACCCCATTTCAGACAATAAGTGGGTCAGCCCTGTTCAGGTTGTTCCCAAGAAATCAGGTATCACTATAGTCCAGAATGAAAACAATGAGTTAATCCCAACCCGAGTGACCACGGGGTGGCGTGTTTGTATTGATTATAGAAAATCGAACAAGGTCACAAGGAAGGACCACTTTCCCCTTCCTTTTATTGACCAAATGCTAGAGCGATTATCAGGACATAGTCATTATTGCTTGTTAGATGGTTACTCTGGTTATAATCAGATTGTTATTGCCCCAGAAGACCAAGAGAAAACTACTTTTACCTGTCCCTTTGATACCTTTGCGTATAGACGCATGCCTTTCGGGTTGTGTAATGCACCCTCTACTTTTCAGCGCTGCATGATGAACATATTTTCTGACATGGTAGAATGGTTTTTAGAGGTCTTTATGGATGATTTTTCAGTGTTTGGTTCATGTTTTAATGAGTGCTTGCATCATTTGACATTAGTGTTGACTGGATGTAAGGAAAAGAATTTAGTGCTTAATTGGGAGAAATGTCATTTTATGGTTCGTTTAGGAATTGTTTTAGGGCACATCGTGTCTTCTAAGGGCATAGAGGTAGACAAAGCCAAAGTAGACCTTATTAAGAATTTACAGGTTCCCAAAACCGTAAGAGATATTAGGTCATTCTTAGGGCATGCAGGTTTTTATCGTCGATTCATTAAGGATTTTAGCTTGATTTCTAGACCTCTTTGCAATTTGCTTGTAAAAGATGTTAAGTTTGTCTTTGATGATGCTTGTTAGAGGCTTTTGAGAATCTTAAGACTTTACTCACTACCACCCCCATAGCCCAGGCACCTAACTGGAACCTACCCTTTGAAATCATGTATGATGCTTCAGATTATGCTATTGGTGTTGTGCTAGGTCAACGAGAAAACAAATTACTTCATGTGATTTACTATGCCAGCAAAACTCTAAATGATGTCCAAATGAACTACACCACCACAGAAAAGGAATTATTAGCCATTGTTTTTACCTTAGACAAGTTTAGATCCTATCTTTTAGGTTCTAAAGTCATAGTCTTTACTGATCATGCTGCTTTAAAGTATCTTCTGTCCAAGAAGGATACTAAACCTAGATTGATTATATGCATCCTTTTGTTACAATAATTTTCTCTAGAAATTAGAGACAAAAAGGGTGCAGAAAATGTAGTAGCGGACCACTTGTCTAGGCTTGTTTTTTATTTCCCTGATGATTCCCCTCCTGTGAGGGATAGTTTTCCTGATGAACAACTTTTCCTTGTTTCCCGATTACCTTGGTATGCAAATATAGTGAATTATCTTATTACTGGTCGAATGCCCCAACATTGGGGTAAACAAGATCGTTCTAGGTTTTTAGCCGAGGTTAAGCATTTCCTTTGGGACGATCTTTATTTGTTTAAGTATTGTCCAGACCAGATTATTAGGAGATGTATACCTGAGAATGACCAGTGCAGTATTATTTCCTTTTATCATGATCATGCTTGTGGGGGTCATTTTAGTACTAAGAAAACCGCTAATAAGATATTGCAGTGTGGATTCCACTGGCCTTCGTTGTTTAAAGACACCCACCGTTACTAAGTTACTTGTGAGCGTTGCCAGAAGTTAGGAACCATTTCCAGTAGAAATATGATGCCTTTGAACCCTATTCTAGTTATTAAGGTCTTTGACGTATGGGGCATTGATTTTATGGGTCCTTTTCCTAATTCTTTTGGTTATTTTTATATCCTTGTTGCTGTAGACTATGTGTCTAAGTGGGTTGAGGCAGTTTCATGTAGAACAAATGACCACAAGGTTGTGGTCCAGTTTTTGAATGATAACATATTTGCACGTTTTGGAACTCCGCGGGCTATAATTAGTGATAGAGGGTCACACTTTTGTAGTCGACCATTTAGGATTTCGATGAAGAAATATGGTATTACCCACAAAGTAGCTACTCCATACCACCCACAGACTAGTGGTCAAGTAGAGGTTTCCAACAGGGAGATAAAACGTATTTTAGAGAAAACAGTTAATCCTAATCGGAAAGACTGGTCATTAAGGCTTACTGATGCCTTATGGGCTCACCGTACTGCGTTTAAGACCCCCATTGGAATGTCACCTTATCGTTTAGTTTTGGAAAGGCATGTCATTTGCCCGTCGAGATAGAGCATAGAGCATATTGGGTTGTAAAGCAACTTAACTTTTCGCTTGACAAGGCAGGAGGTCACAGGAAACTCCAGCTCAATGAGTTGGACGAGATTCGTAGAGATGCATAGGATAGTGCTAAGGAGTATAATAACACAATGAAACTTGGGCATGAAAGAAATATTTTAAGAAAGTCATTTTCTCCAGGTCAAAAAGTTCTTTTGTATGATACCCGTTTGCATATATTCCCCGGGAAGTTACGCTCTCGGTTGACGGGTCCTTTTATAGTTCGCACTGTTTTTCCTCATGGGCTATTGAGATTGAGACACTGGATTGTAATAGTTCTTCAAAGGTTAACGGTCAGAGATTGAAACCATTTTTAGAACCTTTTCCTGCAGGTGAAGTTGAGTAGGTCCCTCTGGAGGACCCTGCTTACCTTGATTGACCATCAAGGATGTTGTTGTACATTAGTAAGTTTTTGTAGGTTTTTGTTTTTATTTTTCTGTCTTATTCTCCAAAGAAGGATTGTTACGCTTCACCTAGGTACTATCTTTCCGACTTACCTCTTTCCTCTAGTTACCTATATTTTTTGGTATAACGCTCTAATTTGAAATATTGAGGACAATGTTAGGTTTAAGTTTGGGGGTAAGGGAGAAAATTTTAGTTGAAATAATAAAACTTCAAATTTTAGAAACTTGTGAATAATTCAGGGTGACACTAACCATTTTAGGTAGATGGAAACTTAACTCTTAAATGGTCTATTCATAAAAGGATGCCTAGCTCAGGTGTTAGAAATAACATGATAATTGTCACCATATCGCGGAATCTATCTCGACCATATCACCTTATGTTGTTTTTCTTGTAATTTTTTGTGTTTCTCTAAGTGATTTGTTGGGGCACCAGTATCAAATTGTTATCACCGCCAAGATGAAGTAGAGTGTTTGAGATCAAGCCCCATTATTGTATTATTTAGACCAACAAAAAATGAGTATTGACACTTTGATAGCAATATGTGTGTGTTCTCCCTGTCTCTGTCGCCTAAGCAAGCGTGGAATGCAGGATCCATGAGAACTATCATGTAAGATGCTGAGAAAGAGCATGCGCTTAGATTCATTTGATCCAATCATGTTGTCAGTACATTTAAAAATAAAAAATAATAATTTTATTTTCAATAAATCGACCTCTGGAACCCTTGTATATACCAACTGAGTCGATATTAGTATAAGGATTAAAACCAATGGGAAAATATCTCAATTTATTAGAATTCATCATGGCGGTGACCTTCAGACAGATATGGGAAACACCGTTCACCTTAGTCAACATGTGCAAACTTCATTTTGTCTATATCCATTTTCTAAATCTTTTCATGTGATTGTACTTTGATAGATTCTGAGTATCGTGGTTGAACGACTATCTAAGTAGAGTTTTGAATTCTTGTATGAATTTTAGTATGATGAGTGCAAACTCGTTTACAACAATTGGACTCATATTGGGTAATGATTCTTATAGACGAAGAATTTAGTATGCTACTAAATAGCTTGTTTAGTGTTTACCCTTAATCGTTCACAAGTAGCTAGGGTTTGGAGTAAAGGTTTTGTGGGTACACCTCTTGTAAACCCTCACGAGACTAAAACTCGTCCACTAGGGACACCTAGGGGTTTAAAGGCTTATTGCACACACTAAGTGCAATCACGATGCCTGCGAAAGTGAGTTAGGATTTTCATTTCTAGATTAGGTTTGCTCGAGGACTAGCAAATAATAAGTTTGGGGGTATTTGATAGAAACATTTTCGTGTCTAAATTGTTCTCAATTATTTGTTTTGTTAGTGCTCAATTTGTACTAATTGAATTATTTTATATATTTGTAGAAAATAAAATTGTTGGAAAATTGGCTCGAAAAATTACTAAATGCACCCCTGAAGAATTTATAAAGGCACCCAAAATTGATAAAGGCACCCGCACAATGGATAGGGGTACCCCCTTCTTCTTCATGATAGAAGTAGATTTTGGTGGGAAAATGAATTTTGAAAATTCAGAGTTTCTGGATTCGATTTAGGGGAGATTCAATCGCTGGATTTGGTTGGGATGGACTTGTTAAGGCTAAGCAAAGTTGATGTGGGTGTTGAATCAATCAATACAGGGACTAATCATCAAGTTGGAGTTAAACAGGGCAAGAAAAATATTTTCGGGATTTTTAGTTATCTTTGTGAAGTTTGCGTGTGGTTGTTGCATGGTTAACATCATCTAAGACATGAAATCAACGTGTTGGAGTGTGTAAGCCACCAGAAGATGCGTGAAGGAGCTAAATAGGGAAATAATTCCCGAAACATAGAAAGAAATAATACAAAAATATTTGGCATTTAGTCGAGATTTAGAGGTGATGTTAAGTATATAAAGGGTGTTGGAGGTGATTAAAAGGGATAAAGAGTTTTGGGGAGAGCTCAGGAGGCGAACAAAGGGATAAAAATCAATCCAGAGAATTATTTCTCTGCTGCTGCTGAAGAACACGAAGAACAGTGACTACGGCAAAGGTTTCTTCAACCCCTTAGCCATGGTTTCTTCATCTATTTGCAACAGATATCTTCATATTTGCAACATTTATCTTCAGCTGTAATGGCTTCTTCAACCAATTTACAACGAATATCATAGCATATGTAACGTTTATCTTCAGCCTTGCTCTGTAACAGTGAGTCTTTTACGCCTATTACGTTGCAAACTCAATATATTCTTTGTTTTTCTCCTTTTTCATCATTTGTAAACATTTTTATCCATGAACCATAATTTTGGGCAAGTGATTAATATGAGGAGCTAAATCCCATTTCTGAGGCGACGGAGGAAGCTATTATTTCCAAAAATTATGTGGTAATATTTATTTAATTAATTTACATAAGTTTTTTATGATTGTTTGCCTTGGTTAAAAATTGATTTAATGATTTTTATTAAACAATTGTGATTTTGTTTGATGGTACATGCTTGGCCTAGGTTTTTGATGTTCCATGCTTTTGTTATACAATTGTTATTTTGAAAATCTATTTGTTGCAATATTTTAGAAACAAATTAAATGTAAGAATTGTATAATTATAATTATTGAATTAAATCACTTTAAAAGTTGGAAAATAGTGGAATCTTAGCCTCAGTTTTCTCTCAATCTTGTAATCAATTTTATTTAAGTTTTGCTATTTTTAGTCTTAGAAACTAGGTTTAAATCCAAATCTTCACAAGTCTTGAACGTACTTTTCTTGCCACTATTATAAAACCACCAGCAGGTTCTACGAAGATGTAAGTCGAGTTTCTTTCCTCATTTTGTTTTTTAGTGCAAGCCTTTTCAGGTGTTTAGGATTCAACCGTTATTATGGAATTTATAATTGTCATGCATTCTCTATGAAAAAAACATGTTTAACAAAAAAAAAACACTTTTATTTTTGGTAAACTATAAATCTTTCAAACACTATTTAACTTTTAATATTTTTATTTGTTGTCTATGACTATATATAGAATACATAAACTATAGAAAAATCATATTAACACAAAGAACGCTACAAACAATTCAAAACGAATTTTACTATACAATCTATATCAAAATCATGGTAAACTTTCATCACATTCAGATAAAAGAGCTTTCAAAAAGAAACATGTAGGATTTCTAGGAGCTTGAGGATCGGTTTGTTACTCAAAAAACCATTAGCATTAAGATCTTCAACAAAACAAATATTTTAAAAGAAAGATTTACTGCTATAATCCAAGATAAGAGATTGGTAATGGAGAAAAACCGACGAGAAATGTGAAAAAATATCGACTAACAAGAAAACCACGTCTGACATAAAAGGTTTGAATTTTTTTTCAAAAACATATAATTTTCTATGGTGCAATTTGATAAAACGTATAATTACCGATCAATTTTTGTTGTTGTTGATAAAACATATATTATCTTTACACAAAGAGAATTATTTTCGTCATTAGTTATTTTGTTGAACCGATCAAAATGCAAAATACTAAACAATACTTAAAGCAAAACTACCAGCATAACAATTTTGAAACAAAAAACCAATATGCAAACTATGATCAAATTTAACATTGCTATCAAATTTGCAAGTATATGGTATTGTTCCTTCATTTGCATTACACAAAATACTTACACCAAACACGCCATGTAATCAATCCCCTTGAAGCAAAACTTAATAAAAAAATTCTATATAGTTTAACAAAGACATAAGTATGAAAGCAAATTGTAGCGATGACTCACCAAAGCTAACGCCAAACATAGTTTTATGATTCCACATGAATATAACTATGATTGATTTATTCGTTTCCTCTCTCGATTAGGTTCTATTATTCTTTGTATGTACTCACAATATGTATCTATGCTATGACTTGGAACATGGGTTGTGAATTATTTGTTCGTAGTTTACAAAGACATGAGTATTAAAGAAAATTGTAGCTACTTTTCTGAGGTCCAATGATTTTGTGTTGATTTTCAACTGTTAGTGTAATTGGTTATGCTATTTAATTGTACTTAGAGAGTTACATTGATTCACTTATGGAACAAATATGTCTAAAATTAATTTTATAGACAATCACATGATTCAACAATGTCGTACAAATAGAAAGAAACTGCTTATGAGGAAAAAAAAGGTAATTCTTAATTGTTATTTTACTAATTTGAGATATACATATTTTTATATTAAAACTAATTGGCTTCAATTTCACCAGTATTCATAGCTCATAATGCAAATAAAAAAATATTTTGTTTACAATTACATGCTAAATGGTAAGAGTCTCTCAGCATATATAATAAAAAAAGTGGTGATGCTTCTTTGTCATTTAATTTATGATACTAATTTATATTATTGTATTGTCATTAAACCAAAAAGACGATGACATGAAATAAGTTGAAGCTGAAAATTTTGATCCGGATGAAGAATTCCCATGTACAAGTTAGTTTATTTTGATGATATTTATTCAAAACTATATATAATTTGTTTCTCATACTTACGGCTGTGGTAAGTTTCTTAATTGTACGAGTACTAGATTTGATAAAGCATAATATCGGAGGTCCAACAACAATATGTCTTCATTGTCAAGCACATGAAACCCTAAAACTATTTTATCTACTAAAAAAAATATCTGGTACATAACACGGGTCCAAATCTAATGACTTCTCTATTGCAATCTCATTTTTTATTTGAGTGTGTTGGAGGTCATTTATGTTCTCAAATCTCGATTTTATTGCGGTTATTCTTTTGATGAATAAGTCTTTATGAGTCAACAACATCTTCTCTGCTTCAATCAAAAAACAAATGATGCCAAACATACAAAATGATAAATGAAAAATAAAAAATGAGAAAGGTGAAGAAAATAAGTCGATCTCAAATAAAAATTTTCGTGAGTGGATGATTTTGGTTCTTAAATTGTAAAACTTGTAAATAAAAACTGATTAAATTCCCACGACTGTTAACAATAGAGATGAAGGCTTGAAAGGGGTGGGGGGGAAGCAGACATAAATGATAGCCTTGTATCAAATTCAAGCGGTGATGAAATAACATCTGAACCCAAAGTTATAAAGCCTTGACACAAATATAATCATTCTTCGACATCAACTGAGAGCGCTACGATCCAAACTTCAAAAGAGTGAACACCTAGTTGTCGGGACAAACTTTGCCCCAATGTGTCTTACAATATATTCCATCCGTCCCAAATGTAAATGGGAATCGGTTGAATCTCTTATATTAAGAATTTTTTTTGATATTATAAAAATTCTTGATTTTTTTCCGTTTTATCTTTTTTTCTACTTCCAACATTAGAAACATTAACTAAGTTCTGATAATACTCATGGATCATAAATAAGAGTGTATGTGGAAAACCATTTTGAAATTAGAATTCTACCTATCTAATGGGACAACCAAAAACTAAAACTATTTTGGAATTAGAATTCTACCTATCTAATGGGACAACCAAAAACTAAAACTCCACTATTATATATGGGATGAAGGGAGTAGTTTTAAACAAAAACTATACATGCCGTATAGGTAAAATGATAATGATTTACAAAGTGTGAAGCCCAATTAATCGTAGACTCGAGTCTCAAAATAAAGGAGCATCCGGTCTTCCAACGACCTTCTGAACTAATCCAAAGCCACATTCCCAAATTAGAAGGATTCCCCGACTTGCTTGAATTTTGGATGACTTATTTGGCATAATAAGAGTTTTTTTAGTCCACATCACATATTTGTCAAAGGTATTTTTTTGCCAAAAAGAGTTGCCCTAAGAGCATCTCCAATAATACATGCTAAAAATCCTATGCGGTGGTCTTATTTAGATCCTTACTTGTGGGGTTTTATATATGTGGTAAAAATAAGAATGTTTTGCTCATGAACCATCTCCAATGGTGTGAGATCTTATTTTTATGATTTGATTTATGGATAAAAAATAAAGATGATCCCTTTTTTCATATTGGTTTAGAAAAATTTATTTAGAAATAATGATAAACACTTAATTTATACATTTTTGCCACTTTATCTATATTTTCTAGTTACCGTTTTTATATTAATTTTAGTGTTTTTATACTATTTTAGGTGATATGCGTAAAATCCAACCTATTGATAAAACATGGCAAATATGATGTTAATACGCATGACCACTATTGTAATGAAAAATGGGCTGCTTATGCTGGACCGGATGGGTGGAATGATGCTTATAAATTAATGTTGAGAGTTTGGCTGGAACTGGGTAGAAGAGAAAAGGTAGAAATTTAGTTTTAATACTAATTGGTCTTGGAGTTCTGGGTCTCTTTTGATTTTGCACGGTGAGGTGGACTTGTTTTTGGGAGTTTTAAAAGTGGAGCTCGGTCAGGACTGGTTTGATAGAAAGAGGCATGGCTCGGTCAAAGTAAAAGAAATAAAAGGAAGAGAAAGGACGCGTCAGGTTGTCAAGTCATTGTTGTAAATGGGTCAGGCGGATGATGGTAATTAGACGTGGCTGGTGAGAACTTTTCTTGGGTTTCTGTTTTGAGTATGACAAAGTAAAAGAAAGTAGGGTCTAGTGGTTTGTCAAGACTTGGAAGAGTTTATAGTTTTTCTCTACACAGCACGTGGGAGAGAGGTTAGGTGGAGAATTTGGTAAGGTGATGTGGGAAAAAAAAGTATAAAATAAAAGCTAAAAAACATAAGAGAGGGGGACTGATTGGAAGGAGGGAGAGTGGACCGAGGTGGAGATAGTTGGAGGTGGTGTTGAGGATTGTCGGGTGGAGAGAGAAGTCCAAGGTGGTTGTTGTCTGGGCAGTAAAGAGAAAGGGGAGATTGGTTCTGGGTTTTTTGGGAGGCTGTCAGGCGGAGAGAACTGTACAGGGAGTGACGACTGGAGTTTTTCTGTAGAAGGTTAGAGGTTGTTGTCTTCTGGAGCAGATTTAGATAAGGAAGAAAAAGACAGAACTACTGAAGTTTAAAGGGCACAAATAAGGGTTTAATCTTTTCTCTCTATTCTTGTTAATTATTTTGAATGAGTTTTAATAAATCCATAACCATGTCTTGCTGATTTTTGTAGTTATGGTTTTATGTTGAAACTACATGGAGTTTTAGGTTAATTGAATTGATTTATATAACAAAAGATTATTATGATTTGAATAGATTAGTTCCATGATTTTATTTATTGATTTAATGATAAAATTAGTTGTTGCTTCACCGGCTCTGTACAATATAGTAACCTTTGCGTATAATTAATAGGATTACAAATATATTTGTCTACTTATTTGATATTTCATGCTTGGGTTAAATCCTTTGATGGGGTATGCTTAGAATAGCCAGGTATTATTTGTGAATCTATAATTAGTTTCGTATAATTTTCTCGATAACGCAATTTGATGGTGTATGCTGAGACCTAGAGTTTTTGATGCGCCATGCTTAGGGCGTCCCAGTGATATTTGCGACTCTAATACATTTGATAGGTGTCGTCATATAGAACATTCTCTTTAATTGATACAATAGTGGAATCCGTAGACCCTAATTACCGACCGTATTAGTGTGTTATATAGTTATGTAGTTTTGCTTTATTTAACTCGTTCGTATTTGATACTTGAAAATCCAAAAATATCATTCTGGTAGTTTATTAGAGTTACTACTTTACAATATTTTTCCGTTCCTTGTGGGTTCAACCCGTATTTTCCGCTTCTACATTATAGACGTTGTGTGATTGTTGTTATTATAAATAGGTTCTCAAAAAGCCTATCAAATTTTGGTGCCGCTGCCGGGGAGCGGTTGTGAAATATTGTAATTAGTATTTTTGATCTTCTAATCGTAGTTTAGGTTTTTATTTAATTTATTTTTTTATTTTGTACAATATTTTTATTTTTATTTTATCTTTAGGATTTTTAGTTCTTTTTGACTAGTTTGGTGTCTTAGAATTTTGTTTAAGGTACTTTTGGGGTTGCTCATGGTCGTCTAGCTTAACAACATTCGTCTGCTACCAAATACTCACGAGTTTCTTGCTTGTGAGTTATATACTAAACGATTTGGACAAGTTGGACGCTCATTACCCTAAATTGTGAATGTTGATACGAGGTATTAATACTGCTTTTCGAAGTGGGAAAATACTTAGTTGAGTTCTTTGAACTCTTCCGTTCCAATTATAAGGGTAAGAGCAGTTTTTTTTCTTTTCTTTTGTGGTACGATTTATGGAAGAATGAATTGGTGGTTGCTTTCTTGTTTACTTCCTGAATTTGCACTAATTTTATTTTGTATAAATTTTTGTTTTTATTTTCTTTGTATATATGGAGTCTGTTTGCATGATTGATTCTCTAATTGAGGACACTTTTAGCACCAATAATGTTAATGACCCGTTAGAGGCCTGTTTGGTCCATTTTGGAGCCTATTACGATGAGGATAGGCATTTTGAAAAAGTTAATGCGTTGTTAGATTCTGCACCCGTTTTGGATTATGGAAAATGACAACGTAAACCTGGTGATGATGTATGTGTTAATTTCGAGGAAACTTAATTTAAGTTTAACGATTTAGAGGTTGTTTCTAGACCCCTAGACTTCCAAAAGTTACCTAATTTAGGGTTAGAATTATGTGCTTCAAAAGTTTTGTTGGATTACTTTGCATCCAAATACCTAGAGAACTTGCTTGTTCCTGACACTGTGCATGAACCAATTAATACTTCCCCAATCCGAATGTTATCCCCATATTATGTTCTTTACGCACTATCAGGTGTAGTAAAAACTTGGTTTGGGGGTAATCCTCTATTTTTGATAGTTTCAGTGTCTCTTTGTTGCCATAACATAAGTGTGAAGCTGTCATTTGTAAATATTATATTTTGGGTTGATCCCCAAATTTTTCAGGTTGTTAGTGTATGGGGATCCTTTCTGTACATATCCAATAGGTAGATTCTTATTTTCTTGTTTTTATTTTCTTTTTAGGCTTTTTGGTTATTTTTAGTGTTCTTTGTTATTACTATTGTTTGATGTGTGTTACCGAGAATACTGCTTTTCTTGCGTCAATCAGGTGACATGGAGGTCATTCAGAAGGTCTAGATAAGACTTTCTTTAAGACCTTTGTATTTATTTTGGTACCCCTCCTACTTTGTAGAACCTACTGTTGGAGATGAATTTAATTCAAACAAGGGTCTAAAATCTTATGTGTCATGAGAAAATAAAATTCTCACATTCTCTTGGAGATGCTCTAAAGGCGACTCCTATATAGTAAAAAATCATCCACATCTTTGTGATGATCTATATTTTATGGACCAAAAATTGTTACTATGGGCGAATTTATCATCCATATCTTTGTGAAATCTAGATGTTTCTTGTGGATAATCCATAAGGATACCGAATGACCGGATGAGACAAAAACAATTTTTTTTTTTTCTTACCTCATCTGGTCACTAAGAGACCTTATGACATTTTTTTTATTTTTTTAAAAATATTAAAAATGTAATAAAATATATGTGGGCCCATTGGTGTGTGTATATTAAAATTTCCATAATGATCTTCCATATTTATAATAGCACCTCCAACTGGAAATTATGATATTTCTATTTTAACGACCCCATTGTATTTCTTTTTCCTTCTATAAATTCATCTTCGACCGGAACATAAAGAGAGGATGTGAAGATTATGTGGCAAGCGGTTAGATCTACATACTCTAGTCCATCCTCTTATTTCAGGAGTTCCCTTAGAGGATGTAGAAAACCTAATCATCATTATCTATGGCTATAATTACATAATCAAATAACCAAATTTAAATCAACGGTTTAGAAAATTTCCATCTAAAAGTAAAGATAATTATGGTTTGAGATATTTTTTATTCACCTCCTTATATTAAGGAGATTTTGATCTCACATCCATAAAAAAAGGCTTCCACATATGACTCACACCAAATTATCATTGGAGATGCTCTAAGGATCCTCCTTTGAGTTGGGGATGTTTTAACATCCATACCAATGTAGTCAATATCGGATTTCGGTTTGTACCGGTCGAGAGCGATACACTGGTACACCTTTGTATCGGGGAGATTTCGGTTCCAAATATCGGCAAATATCGGTCCACACATTTTATACCTATAATTATTATATCAAACGTTTTTTCCATATCAGACCTATTAAGATATAAAACTAGTACTCATTTTTCTAAATACCATAAAAACATGAGTAACAATTGAAAACCCTAGAACAAGGATAAGAATTTTTTATTTTTTTGGATTTTTTTTTAATTGAAAACCCTAATTTCGGCCGTACCGGTCCATCTCGGTCATTTCGGTCAACCCGTACTGGTCCATCTCGACCGATATTTCCGGGCAAATACCGTATCGGCGGTATAAGTTGTTTCGTATCGGGTGAGTCCCGATACCGATAATACCGGCGAGATTTCGGCCATATCGTCTGAAACCGACTACACTGATCCATACCATACCTAAGAGCATCTCCAACCGAATGTGATGTGTTTCATACGTGGTTGTTATAAGAAGACATCCTTTCAAAGCTTAAACTCCAAAATCCCTTACATTTAAGGAATATAAAGAAAATTATCTACAACCGATATATGTTTAGAATATTATTGTAATCTATTCTTATTTATTTAATTGGTTAAATATTTTTTATTCTTTTAATTATTAATTTTAGTTGTTTTAATCTTAATTTGATTGGTTAAAATTTTTATTACATCGTCTAAGAAAATCTCTGAAACTAGAAGATGGATCAGAGATGTGATAATAACTAATTTATCATATTATTCAGATATTGTGCTTTACATCTCCGTTGGAGATGTTTTTTTATACAAAAAAATATATAAGTCCTACGTGGTCTAAAATATAGGAACTTGATAATCTCCGTTGGAGATGTTCTAAGTGTAACCTCGAATTCAATGGAGGATAACGAAAGCCATGTTAGTGTAACCTCGAATTCAATGGAGGATAACGAAAGCTCATGTTAGTGTGACAGTTTTATTTTATTTGCCGTATCTACAATCTACATGCGTAGGTCATACGGTGAAAACCGGCGCTAAGTCATGGGCTTTGAACTGTACAATTTCATCGCTTCAACATACGATACCACTAGTAAGGCATTTCCATTTATCGCGTCAAATCCATAATAAATCACAAGAACTGTATTCAGTTTTGAAGGGCCTGTATTTTTACGGAAGATTGACGGAAGCAATTAATCTCTTATGCAGTTCAGGGTTCCAGACAGAGCCACAGACCTACTCCCTCCTATTACAAGAATGCATATACAGCAGAGAATACAAGAAAGGGAAAAGACTTCATGGAAATCTGATTGTTCTTGGATTAACACCTGATGGATTTCTACAGACAAAATTATTAGTGCTTTATTCAAAGTCCGGTGATTTAGAAACTGCCCACAGTAGGTTTGACAAAAATTCTACACGAAATGTAGTTTTGTGGAATACGCTGATAGCGGGATATATACAAAAGGGTAAGGAAGGAACGGGGTTGAATCTTTACTATAAGATGAGATCAAGTGGTTTGCTACCCGATCAATTCACATTTGCATCGTTTTTTCGAGCTTGTTCTTCTTTAGCAACGCTGGAACAGGGGAAGAGAGTTCATTGTGTTCTGATAAAGAGTAAAATTAGTGATAGTGTTGTTGTTAATAGTGCTTTAATGGATATGTATTTCAAATGTTGCAATCCTTATGATGCTCATCAAGTTTTCATAAAGCTTCGGAAAGAAATGTTATTACTTGGAGCTCTTTGATTGCGGGATATGGTCAACATGGAAGAGTGAAGGATGTCTTCCAGTTATTTCACAGGATGATAGACGAAGGATTTAAACCCAACTACGTTACTTTTCTTGCAGTTCTTTCTGCTTGTAGTCACGGAGGTTTGGTAGATGAGGGTTGGAAGTCTTCTATGACAAGAGAATTTGGTATTAAACCAAGAGGTAAACATTATGCAGCAATAGTGGACCTATTAGGGCGCTCGGGTAGATTAAAAGAAGCATACGAGTTTGTTAAAAACGCACCTTGTAATGAACACTCGGTAATTTGGGGTGCATTTCTTGGTGCTTGTAGAAATCATAAAACTTAGAATTAGCAAAAGTTGCAGCTTAGAGGTTTTTCGAAATGGACCCTGAAAATGCGGGAAAATATATTGTTCTATCAAATGCTTATGCAATGTTGGGACTGTGGAAAGACACAAAAGAGTTTAGAGAAGGAATGCGAGTTTCGGGAGTGAAAAAAGAGCCTGGTTGTAGTTGGATTGAGATTCAAAGAGAAGTTCATAAATTCCTTGCTGGAGATAAATTTCATAGAAAAAACTAATGAATTTTGTGAAAAGATATTTCTTATCTCTGTTCTCTATGGGTTACAATTGGTGTATATATACAAGAGAAACTAACAAACAAGGAAACTACAACAAACTAGGAAACATAGTATATTGACATATTTCTAGTTTAATGCCCAAGTTAGGAAACTAGGCTTTACCCCTTCATAATACTCCCCCTCAAGTTGGAGTGTGCAGATTACGAACACCCAACTTGCCAAGAAGATAATCAAATTGTTTTCTTCCAAGCGCCTTAGTAAAGATATCAGCTAACTGGTCTCCTGTACGAACATAATGAGTAGAAATAAGACCGTCTGTAATAGCATCCCGAATAAAATGGCAGTCCACTTCTATATGCTTAGTACGCTCATGAAAAACTGGGTTTGCAGCAATATGAAGCGCAGCCTGACTGTCACAATAAAGCCGCATGGGAGAAGAATGCGAAACATCGAAAGATCCTAACAATCCCTTTAACCATTTGAGTTCACAAGTCGCTGTTGCCATGGATCCATACTTGGGTTCCGCAGATGACCGAGATACGGTCAATTGTTTCTTAGTTTTCCACGAGACTAGCGAAGAACCAAGAAACATAAAATAACCAGTTAGTGAGCGACGAGTTAAAGGACAACTCGCCCAATCAGAATCACAAAAACCTGTCACAAGCAGATTAGAATCTGTACGAAGTAAAATTCCCTGTCCAGGTTGTCTTTTCAAATAGCGAACAACACGTAAAGCAGCTTCCCAATGGCGTACTCGAGGAGACTGCATAAACTGAGCCAAAGTATGCACCGAGTAACAAAGTTCAGGACGTGTAATAGTTAGATAAATAAGACGTCCAATCAATCGTCTATATTGTTCAGGATCATTCATAAGCGCACTTTCATCAACTGCCAAGCCATGGTTCTGTTCTAAAGGAAAAGAAACTGGTTTAGCTCCTAATAAACCGGTCTCTGCAATAATATCAAGGGCATATTTACGATGAGATAAGAAAATCCCCTGTGAACCACGCGCTACCTCCAAGCCTAGAAAATACTTCAATTTTCCAAGATCCTTCATGTGAAAGCAAGTATGCAAATAACGTTTAAACGAATAAATCTTATCAGAGTGAGTGCCAGCAATAATCAAGTCATCAACATAAACCAGGACAACTAGAAAAGTATCATATCGCTTATACGTAAAAAGCGAATAATCAGAGTAGGACTGAGTAAACCCATACAAAATCAAGGCAGAACGAAGCTTTGCAAACCAATTTCTAGGTGCTTGACGAAGACCATACAGAGACTTACGCAGTCGACATACCATACCAGGAGAAGTACCTGAAAAACCTGGTGGAGGACGCATGTAAACCTCTTCAGCAAGGTCACCATGAAGAAAAGCATTACGCACATCCATTTGATGAAGTTCCCATTGTTTAGCTGCAGCAAGTGCCAAAAGCACTCGAACTGTCACCATTTTAGCAACCGGAGCAAACGTCTCTTTATAGTCAATCCCTTCCTTTTGATTATTTCCCAAAACAACTAACCGAGCCTTGTGTCTCTCAATGGAACCATCTGAATTATATTTGATTTTATAAACCTTACATCCAATTGTCTTCTTTCCGGGAGGCAACTTCTCCATGCTCCATGTCCCATTAGTTTCTAAAGCATGTATTTCTTCTTTCATACCCGTTCGCCACTTCGGATTTTTAATAGCCTCAGAAAAGCTAGTTGGTTCCGTTTCTGCAGTAATAGCAGCCAAAAAACACTTGTGCGACAAAGAGAATTTATCACAACTAACATAATGAGCTAAGGGATACGGAGTACCTGAGGACTTTGGAGGAGTGAGTGAAGGTGAAATAGGATCATGACACGGCGTAGTGTAACAGCGGGCGGTGTGACAAACATAATCATTCAAATGAATCGGTGGACGTCGAATACGCGAAGACCGTTTGCCTGTATCAGAAGTGACCAAAGTGTCCGTTTCAGGCCTTGCTGAACCTGTATCACAAACAAAATCTTCTCTTCGACCTGGAGTTGAATTCACTTCTTCTAATGGCACTTGCTGTGCACCACTTCTACCGTTCTCGTCTGGAAATGTAGCAAGGCCCAACTGATCACAACTGCCCAACTGCTCTCGTCTGGAAACTAAACCCAACTGATCCCGTCCAAATGATGCTTCTTCTACAGGTACTTGCTGTGCACTTACGTCATGTGTAGAAATGTTGAAATCTGACTGCTGTTCACGAGTGAAGTCTGTACAGAAGTAAGTGGAGTTTGAACTGCTGTGCACGTCAGATTGTGGGAAGTCTGAACTCCCATTTACGCCAGATTTAACAGCAGATTCACCGGGATCTGAACTCTGATCACGTTCTGAATTTACGCTAGAGTTTAACTCACCAAACGGAACTGAACTGAATTCTCGGTTCTGAACTGATTTCTTGCGTAGGTCAGGCTCACCAAACGGAAACTCCCCCTCACTAAAAACAACATCACGAGACATAAAATAAATATTTTCCTCGAGATCATATAGCCGCCAACCCTTTTTACCAAACGGATATCCGACAAAGATACACTTTCTACTTCGAGGAGCAAATTTATCATTTTCTTTGACCCGAGCAAAACATAAACACCCAAAAACACGAATCGCATCCAAACTGGGACTCCGATGTAGCAACAAATCATACGGAGTCTTTCCTCCTAATACCGATGAGGGTGTTCAATTAATCAGATAACCAGCAGCCAACACACACTCTCCCCAAAACCGAAGAGGCAGATTTGCCTGGAACCGTAGCGCTCGTGCAACATTCAAAATATGACGATGCTTTCGTTCTACACGCCCATTCTGCTGAGGTGTACCTACACATGAAGTCTGAAACACTATACCATTTTCGCGAAAATAAGATTTCAAACATGTAAATTCGGTTCCATTATCACTACGCAAAGTTCTAATACGCGCATCGAATTGACGATCAACCATTGAACAAAAATCTTTTAACACTCCTGCAACCTCAGACTTCTCAGCAAGCAAATAAATCCACACAACTCTAGAATAATCATCAACAATAGTTAAGAAATACACTGCACCACAAGAGGATGGCACGCGATACGGACCCCATAAATCACAATGTATTAAATCAAAAATCGCACTAGCCTTATTGGAACTTAGAGGAAAAGTATCCCTAGTCTGTTTGGCCCGAAGACAAATCTCACAAGGCTTTTTATTCTCCTTACTAACATCTGACTTCAACAAAGTTCCTATTACTCCATACGAGGGATGACCTAAGCGCCGATGCCACATCTCTACACTCTCCTTCCGCTGCACCTTGTGTATCTGCACCGCTGTCACACCCCGCAATATATAGATCCCATTCCGATATTCACCCAGTCCAATCAACGTCCTCGAGATGCAATCCTGTATAACACATAGCTTATCAGTTAGAGTGACAAAATATTTCTTATCAGTAAGAAGCTTGCCTACAGAAATTAAATTGCAATTTAACGTCGGAACAAACAAAACATTAGTCAATGTAAGACCCCTTCCAAGGTTTACATTTCCTTCTTTGGTACCCATCGTAGTATCTCCATTTGGGAACCCATCCGGACATGCCTGAATGTCTCGCACGTTAGTCATTAGTTCCAAAAAACCTGTCATATGATGCGATGCACCAGAATCAACTATCCAGTCAGTGTTTTCACCCTTGTTTCTAGAATCTGACTGTTCTTCCTTTCTAAACTGAATAAACACGTTACTAATTTTGGCCCTTCTCTCTTCACTACCTTCCTTAGCTCCAGCACTCCTCAATTCCCTGCTTGTCCTTTTCAGATGCATAAAGTTACAATATCCACCTCGATGACATGTATTCTCTTCGTATTGTCTACAAGTAGCTTCACGAAAATCCGTCACAGGCGAGAAATCAACAATAATAGGACGCCCTGCATAAAACCTTCCAATCAAGTTCTTAAGTGCATTAGCATGTTCTTCCTTTTGAAATTGAACATAAACATTCCCCACCATATGATCATCCAAGTTATCACAGATATTAATACTTTCAATCTCTCCATGCTTACTCAGCTTCTCGAATATATCTTCACAGAAATCATCAAAATGTTGTTGAATATGACGAGGATCCTGAGTGATCATATCAGGTCTCTGATTCATATTAGAGAGAAGAATAGTAGAACTAATTGAAGGTCTAGTATGAAGTCGTAAACAATGATCACCATGTCTACAAACACCAGTTTTGAAATAAAAAGGACAATTTGCCCTGTCTTTTTCAGTACCAAATATAAAAGTTTGGTTCTTCTCCATTCTTGTAATCAACCTGTAACAACCTGTAATCAATCACTAAACTTCTCAAGAACCAAACATCCAACTTTAGGGTTTTGGCTCTGATACCATAATGAATTTTGTGAAAAGATATTTCTTATCTCTGTTCTCTATGGGTTACAATTGGTGTATATATACAAGAGAAACTAACAAACAAGGAAACTACAACAAACTAGGAAACATAGTATATTGACATATTTCTAGTTTAATGCCCAAGTTAGGAAACTAGGCTTTACCCCTTCATAATAAAAACAAACAAGTACACGAGATGATCAAAGAATTGACTTCCACTTTGAAAGATGCAGGCTATAGTCCAGATGTAAGAGAGGAAGAAGAATTTATGGGTGAATGATTTATTTCTTTCACCTTAAGAAAATGATTCCTTTTTTTGCAGGTGGCAATGTAAATTTGTCAACTAGGACCGATATGCACAAAAACAAAGTAGCTTGATTGTCTTGTTAATCAAATACTAACCCAGTTCTAGTAGGATCAAGTGGCTTCACTCAGTTGTAGCCGTTGGAGTTATGTACTGTTTGCAAAGGTTTCTCATTGTCCGTCTGCAGTTACTAAAAAGACATTTTATATGGCTGTGGTATAAGTTATTCATCATAACCAGTTAACAACGGAATGCATTTATGTGGTTGTCCTTGCTCAGTGAAAAGTACGGCTGTTTTGAGATTGAAAGTGAGATAATACAAATTTATGTAACTTAATCACATGCGAGCGAACAAGATTTTGTTGTTCACATATTGAATTGTGTGAATAGAAGTTATAGTGGAAGATGTAGATCGCAAAGGAATCACTCCACAAGAATACCTTCACTTCGGTCATTTGGAGGACTTTTTGCAATCGTTTTCGTAAGGCGGGTTACTATGCACCTCTTAAATGATCATATTTGATCATTTTGAGCAACTATAAACCTAGCAAATGATTAAAATGACCTTTTAAATGTTCTGATTTGAGGCTTTACATTGTGTGGTATAGTCTTAGTCGAGCGATAAAGACTCGGCCGTTCGACAAAGATTAGGTCGCTTATCGCTTACCTCTTATCTCATCCACTGGTCCTGGCTGGAACTCCTATAAATACCTAATTTCAAACTCAATTCAACCCACACCTTCTCTACACCTCAATCTCTCACACGCATTTGTGTTAATCTAAATCAAAACTTTCCTCATTTTAATCTAAAACAAAACTCTCTCAATATTTTTCTGCAAAATGGCTGCTTCTGCGAAAAAAGTTCGTGGTACAAGTTTTACAATTACCAAAGATAAAAGCATTTCTAGAAATTAAGTTCGTTGCACACAAGATAACATAAATGATTGTTCTCAAACAGGCAACACCTTGTCGGGCAACATATTTGCGGGATTTAAAGAGGAAACCATAAACATCAATTCATGTGATCCAGACTCTTTGTGTACTCGCTTCACTAAAATGGGTAAAAAATTGAACAAATATGTTGCTCATGTCCAACAATGTGCTCGTACCACCGAGTGGTGAATCACAACTGTATCTGGAAAAAAGATGTCGGAAGGAATGACACCACAAATACGGTTCCTCATTTGAACATGAAACTTGTTATGAGATTAAAGTGAGATTAGAGGAGATGAGACTAGAGTGAGTGAGAGAGAGAGTATGTATAAAAGTTTTATGGGAGGTGTGATTTATCTTTGGGAGGGGTAGATATATATATGTGAGAGGAGATGAGTTGAGAGGGCAACAACTATATTTTATCCAACGATTACAAAAATAGTCGTTGCACTCCACGTCATCCATACTGCCAACTGTTAAAAAAAAATAGTCGTTGCACTCCATCCACGTTATTCAAGTAAATATTACTCATAAAATTAAAACTTGTGATAAATTACTTGAAAGTAAAAACTAGTACATAAATTAAAAACTTAAAACAATAAATCAAATTAAACTTCACATACGATCGCCCGCCTCTGCCAAACTCGGCCCAAAGATTCGCAGTAAGGTCTTGTCTTAACCTATCGTACAAATTTGCGTCTTGAATGTGATTAATCATTTGATGATAGTTCCTTGTAGGTACCCCATGACCTGGTATAACCTCAGACCTCAAATCTTCATCAGAGTGGTTAGTCCAATTTCTGTCACGCCGGGTTTCTTGAATGACCATGTTATGTAGAATGATGCACGTAAGCATAGTCTTATGTATTTCACGAGCACTAAACCACGGTAGGGTCCACAAATTATAGCAAACTTCCGCTTCAGAATTCCAAAAGCCTGTTCCACACCTTTCTCAAAGCCATTTACTTCGTGTTGAAATACATAATTGCGCGACCAGCATCGCCTGGGAGGGGATGACGGATGCTTGAACTAAGATATACCTTTTATGATAGATTCCATCCACTATATAATACCCATGAGTGTATTGGTGCCCATTGATGTTGAACCTTACATCGGGGCGAGTTCCATACTTGAGGTCTTCAAACAGAGGCGACTTGTGCATAATATTTATGTCATTTTGTGAACCTGGCAGACCAAAAAAAGCATATCATATCCAGCAATCATAAGAAGCGACAACTTCTAAAATAACAGTTGGTTTTGGATAATGACCATTATAGTGACCTTGCCAATACATATGACATCCCTGCCACGTCCAATGCATGTAGTCAAGACTTCCTAGCATTCCTGGGAAGCCCCTATCCTGGTTTTGCTTTGATATTTGTCTGACATATGCATCTGTTGGTTTTCGTAGATACGTTGGACCAAAATGATTAATTATTACTTCGCAAAACAATGAAAGATACTTGCATGAAGTTGTTTTTCCCATACGAATATACTCATCGTTAGCATTCGCTGGACGACCATAACCTATAATCCTTAGGGTCGAGGTAACCTTTTGTTCTGACTATGACCTATAATATTCAATGTATCAAACTGATAATTAAATTCAGTTTATACTCGACAAAGCTCTTCAATAATTTTTACTCTCAAGTGCCGGAGCATATGGAATCGACGTTGGAAATCTTGTTCAAAGAGAACGCAACCAACATTGAAATAATTGTGCATCAGCTTCAGGTGTCACTCTTTTCGCCCACGATACACATATTTTCTCGTATATACTTGTTTTGGCTCAGGAGCTCTTGGTATCTGCCCCGATGATTCTACTATTATCATAAGGTTGATAAGTTCTCTTTCTTCATCAGACTCAACTTCCATTTGTTGTAACATCCGAACATAAGTTTCTTGTTGTGTTTTAAACCGATCCATAATAGTTTTAACTTCATCATCAGAACAATCCATCGACTATGAATTAAAAGTTAAATAATTTAAGAAATATGTGAATTAATTTTAAAAATAGGTAAAAAATGGTGTGAGTTGAAATAAATTATGGGGGTATATATATAGTCGGAGGAAATTTGGTCGTTTTGACTGACTATGACCGTTGCCTGAAAATAACCGTTAACGGCTACTTGTTTGTCGAGCGATAAAGACTTCATCGTTGACGATATAGTTTCCGTAGCTTAATGCTTCTCCTACGCTAACGTGTCATGTTTGTCCAGTCAGATAGTTGGACAAACTAAATATGGGTGCGTAGGACTTTGCATAAGTGCCACACAAAATCTTGTTAGAAATAAGGAAAAAACCGCGCGCAGATAGAGTTTTTTATAGCTTAAATGGGTGCTGCGAACGAAAAATAGGTGCGACTATATAGAGCCAACTGGAATGCCTCCCAAGTAGGGCTGCACAGGAATCGACCGGAACCGAAGAACCGGACCGGAACCGACTGAACCGTACCCCAAAAAAACCGAACCGAGGGTACAGGGTACAGGTACAAAAAATGGGAACCGAGTACAACCGGGTACCATGTACATATACTACTCCAGAACCGACCTGTACCTGTACCTTGTACCCTGAATCAGATTATACTCCAATAGGTGATCCTTAATTATTGATATTTCCGATAGATGTTTATGTAGTACAATAGCCAAGACCATTGAAGAGATGAATGTCTCTTGTATCTCTTAGTAGCCACAACAACGCCTGTGTACAAACTTGGCTAAAGAGTCTGCAGCAAATGTCGAGTAGTTGAACCTAGGTAATCTTCAGTAATCCTAGATAGAATGACCTGGGATGGCTGAAACAGAGAAGCATCATAACTCAGTGACTAAACATAATAAATAGAGATTCCACAGATTCTCTAACATTTGGGGCATACTTAATGGAATTTTGATAAGCATTTGTTGTTGAGCGCTCTTACGGTATTTTATGTATCTATTGTCTCGTTTACTAATATTTTTTGGAAGTCTTCACTGATCTGCCTCAGGCTAACGTATATGTGGTGAAGTTTTCATAGATCTTCACTTAACTAAGGGTTGTGACTTAATGTAGGCTGATTTATATGGATGGCTAGATCGAGATAGTTGCCATTGAGAATGCTTATATGGGCATTGTGGGACCTGACCAGAGAATGGTGTTGAAACTTAACTCTAACTAGAATAGTTCAGTAATAGTGTCATCAGTAGTAGTGGATATGTAAATATCATCTTGAGATTTCATAATGATATTGGAATGGTAGCAACACTTAAACTTTCTATCTCTTTTACTTCAACAATTTACATTTATATTTAAATTTTAGATGCAACCAAAATAATTGCCAACTAAAAAAAAAACAAAAAAAAACAAAGGGTACAGGGTACATGATCGGAACCGAACCGAGGATACAAAGTACATAATACAAGTACAAAATTTAAGAACCGACCATGAAGAGGTATATGTAAAGGGTTCCACCAAAAACCGAACCGAACCGACCTTTGTGCACTCCTACTCCCAGGTCTGGCGAAAAATCCTTCCCTTTCCGTGAAGACAGGATGAGTGCAAAATATCCGAACACTTCCCTCCAAAAAAGAACAAACAAAACCCTAACCCTGAACTCCGATTCCCTCCCAAAAAGGAAAAAAGTTCTTCTTAATTCCCGCCTTATTTGAAAATTAAGTAGGAAAATCAAAGTTAAAATTTAAAATACATGCTATTAATATCAAAGATGAAAACCCTTTTATCTCCAGCTTTCTCAACCTTTTCTCCTCATCGTTTACCTAAACTTAAACCTTTTCTATCTCCTCCTCAAACCCTAGTTGTCTTCAAATCTAAATCGACCCAAAACTCACATCATTTGAGCCTTTGTAATTCATTCTCTTCAATTAAAGCTTCCAATTCGAGTTCCTTAATGGATGGGTCTAGGTTTTCTTGTGGTGAAATTCATGTGATTTGTGGACCAATGTTTGCTGGGAAAACTACAGCTCTTCTTCAGCGAGTTCAGGCGGAAATTGATCTTGGCAGGTTTTTTTAATTTAAACCCTGATTTTCTTTTCTCTTTGTCTATGCTAGTTCTCGGTCCAAAAAAAAATATATGAAATTTTCATTTGTGCAGGAATCCTAGTTCTGATGTCTTTTCTCTTTAGAAATTTTAAGGTCTTAATGAGTTTATGGTGTGCACAGATCTGTTATCTTGATAAAATCAAATAAGGATACAAGATATGGAATAGATTCTGTGGTAACACATGACGGGATAAAATTGCCTTGCTGGGCTCTGCCCTATCTGTCATCGTTCAGTCAAAAACTTGGGGCTGTTGCTTATGATAAGGTAATTTGTTTTTGAATAATCTAAAATAGAAATTAAGTTGCTTTCTTAACTTGATCCATTTGTTTTTTGTAGCTTGATGTAATTGGTATTGATGAAGCTCAATTTTTTGGAGACCTCTATGATTTCTGCCGTAAAGCAGCTGATCATGATGGAAAGACTGTAATTGTTGCAGGTTTGGATGGTGATTACTTAAGGTAATGAAGATGATGCATTTGTTGCTCTTGCAGTTGTGTTTTATGTTTTGATCAATTTTGTTGTTAGCATAATCCATGTCACCACTATTTGATGGGTGAGCTTGTTTTTGTGTGTCAGGAGAACCTTTGGTTCAGTGCTAGATATCGTACCATTAGCTGATTCTATAACTAAGCTGACTGCTCGATGTAGTGTTTGTGGCAAGCGTGCCCATTTTACCCTGAGGAAGACAGAAGAAACACAGACTGAACTAATTGGGGGGTCTGATGTCTACATGCCAGTGTGCCGCCGGCACTATGTTAGTGGACAAGTAGTCATCGAAGATACAAGGGTTGTGCTGAAATCTCAAAAAGTTTTTGACGATTCGTATGTTGAAGGAGTGACTATTGCTAATCAGTAAAAGGAGTTCTTAGAAAGCTTACATATTTTGGTGGAGCTGTTATGACTTCATGTGCTGTCTGAACATGTTATTTCCAGAATTTAATAGAGGGTTTGTTATGTCCTGTCCCCATTTTGTTTTGTAAACTTTAGTTTTAATTGGTGTGTATAATGGAATTTGAGTTATCTCTAGAGATTTAGCTTAGCCGTTAAAATTATCTGATGATAAATTCAGTAAGTTGTATGGAAAACATTATAAGAAAGAATGGCATGGATAGTAGCTATTACCAGAATAAGAAGGTGAATAAGAGAGGAACTCCTTCGATTGCCCAAGGGTAATGTGTAAGGTGCTACTTCTCTAAAGAACATCTAAGGAACCTAGGATTATTATTTATGCAAACTATGAAATGGGTGGCATACATAAGTGATTGGGATGCACTATGCAGTTGTCTGAACAGCTACACTCTGAATATTACCATTGACTAGGTATATGGCTTTACTGTAGTCTGGCATATTTATTTTCAGTTTAAGTTGGGACAAATGCTAACATTCTTTTTCTTGTAGTTCATCTTTGATATGCATTTTAATTTCATGATATCAAGTTTTGTTACCTGCTGAACAACTTTAGGGTATCAGAAAGGCAGAATTTGTGCCTCAAGTCTCCTTGCCACTCCTTGCTGAAAGGTGTAACGTAACTGAGGATTTCCTGTATAGGTTCTTAGTGACATCGACGTTGCTTGCCGTAGCAGTTACATATCCAATATCTGCTTATCAGCTAAATTTTTCTTTACTTGATATATTTATTATCATAGTGATGTTTTTATACAATGGTTCATCTGCATATCTGCTGCTTAGCTTAGTAATCTTCATTATGCAATATAATGTAGATGATAAATATTACTTCCATGTTTACTAGCTTATAAATTTTCATACATTTCATTCCTGTTGGCTGCTGCGGTTCTGCTACATTGATTGGGGCCAGGGGACAGAAGAACCTGGTCTAGTTTTTCTGCTTGATTTTTGCCTCGACCTATCAAAGATATTCTGCGGAAGACCTTGAGAATCCTGTTGGCATACTTCCTCTGTGAAGCAAAACTTACTGAGCCGATGCAACTTGTTACTTGTCCAAGTGGATTCCTCTTCTTGCTCGATGATCTTCCATCCAATCCAAACGGCCTCATGATATCTGGTCTGCCAAATATAGGTTCTGAGCCAGTGGAGATTGGTTGCCATTGGAGGCTTCTCTTCAGTGATATTAGCTCCTGTTCTAGGGTCTGAATCCTGAAGCTTGTTGATTCATAATCACTCCTCGATAACTCAGCCGGTCGCTGCACTACAAGATCTTTCTGCATTAAGAAACCCAATGGCCTAACTGTTTCTTTTTCTCCATCTGGTTCTTTAAATGGTGTTTCTCCAAGAAGGTGATTTGTAGGGTTTGCATATCTTGAGCTCCAGAGGCTTCCGGAGAAGTCAGCATACTTTTCATACCTGAAAGAATCCGAACAATCTTTGAAAGCTTGGTGTGTATTCAGCTGCTGAACAAAAAGTGCTTGGACGATCAAACGCAGCGGCATCAATTCATTTTGAACAGCTTCGATGCATGTCTCTTGAGATAGTCTCTGGCAATTGAGGTATTTGCACACTAATGCCTTTTCTTCTTGAAATATATTTCTATGTTCCTGGAAAGAAGAAAAAGATTGTTTAAATACACTACATATAAATGTTGCAGCATGAGCAGGAAACACTATTTTACATAACATAAATACTTACAATAAGGAAAGTGTTGATGGCCCTGTAGAGATGGTCATGACTCTGTCGATATGATATGGGTACCATCTCGATCAGATCCATGAATCTTTTTGTCCCCATATTTGGATCTGCAGCTATTTGTGAAACATACTTATCCCATAGTTCTGCAACAATACAATTCATGTCTGAAGGTGTCTCTTCTATATTTGCAGTCGTTGATAAATAAGTTGAAATTATACTCTCCATCGTAGCCAACTCCACGCTAGATGACATTGACTCCATCCCACTCGAAGGAAGCAAAAAATCATCTACTACTGCCAAATGCAATACAGATGCAATCTGATCTTGCAGCTTTTTCTTACTATCCTCACTTAGACCAAGATCTAGAGCCCTAGCTAACAAAGCAAAGTAAAATCCGACTGGAATTCCTCTACTTGCTTTCTCTCCTACAGGAATCAAGTCTAATATGCCTTGTAAGATTACTGAAACCTTGTTATTGGCATCTTCACCTCTTGTTCTTTCAATACTCTCCCAGAACTGATGTGTCTTCTTCGAGAGAACCCATTTATTTGCATAGAAAACAATTATTGGACTAACATATTTCTCCTTCATTCCTTGTCTTCTTAGGGATTGAATTATCCTGTGAAAGAATCTGAAAGGAAGTGCAATGAGATCTTTGATCCATAGATCCTGAGCAGCTATTTCCTTAACAGTTTCGCAGCTCCAAGCTTGACCAGCCATGGTTTCCAAAGTAATAACTAGCCTTTCCCGTCTATGCTCAGGATCAAGTATCTCCATGCAAGCCATGAATGCAAGAGACTCAACACATCGGCTCACGATCAGAAGCTCTTCAGACAAAGGTAGTAGTGTTTGGCATTTTTGAAGGACAATTAAGGTATCATCCCAATTCTGTAAGACTACTTGGTTAAAATAAAGATCTGAACGTCCACAGAGGTTCCCCGTGCCATATTCTTCTGTCATTTCAAGAAACTCAGCCGCAGAGCGGAGAGCTGCAACGTTAAAAGGGTCAATCAGAGTGGAAGAACTGTAGCTAAATAATGCAACCATTTCAAAGACTTCTGATCCTCCAGGAAAATTATGTGGTAGTTCAATATCAGTTGATTCAAGTAATGCCCTCTTAAAGTACCCACTCTTTGAAAGTAATGGATGCTACAATATCATCACAGAGAAAATAAAAAGGTCAGTACCAATAACATCTAACTTTCAAATTTAAAACCTGCTCAAACTTCATACAATTCCTACCTTGTGAAGATCATAGACTCTTTCACCAACTCGAACATGAACTGATACAGGTAAACCAGTTTCTTGACTCCTGCAGCAACACATAAATCTTAAATTTCATTTACATGCCACATGGAAACAGTAGAAAAACATTTCTGAAGTAGAAAAATAGAAGTAGATGAGTAGTTTTAGAGATTACTTACCATGCAATTATCTTGATTTTTAGTAAAGCTCCAACGTTAGGAGACGAGAAAGGACTTAATGCGAGAGCACTGGTTTTTGGGCTTGTAGTATCCATTATCAGAAACTCATGCAAATCCTTCACAGCTGAACTCATGTTTTTAAACTCTTCTTCACACTAAAACCAAGTTCATATAAGTAGTGAAGGGAGACTTTGGATAATCGAAAGCTGTATAAATGTCAGCAAAAATCTCAAAACCCTTTAAAAGTGTGATTGAGCTCCTAGAGTTTGGAAGAGGTGGTATAAACTGGAAATATAAATATTTTTAGAGAGAGGGAAAGGAAATGATTTTGTTTAGTAGTTTTAAACAAAAGGGACAACCCTTGGAATTTAGTCAAAGTCAAATCCGCACGAGGGGGCTTAAAAATCCAAAATTTTAGGTTTAAAAATGAGCTATAAGTGTTTGGGAGTTGAAATCTCGTGCTTCTTTCAGCCTCGATTCCTCAAACAGCTTAATATGAAAATGGAACTTTTCATATTCGTCTCCCCTGTGATAATTCCATGTTACTCTTATATGCAAGTAATTTGTTTCCGTGTTCCCATCTCAACCTTCAATCATAAAACACCAGTCCTTTTTCTGGGGCTATGATTTGATCATACCTCTCTAGAGAGGGGCAATGAGAAACTGATGGATGGTTAATGTCACGGTTTGATGTCTTGTGTCACGGCCCACTCATTTTTCCATATATTGGGCTGGCCCGTGACAAGAGTCTAGGTCCATTAGAAGAACCTAGAAAAGTATGGAAGAGGATAGAGAAGTCCACAAGCTTCCAGAACATTCTTGTATATAAAATATCCCTTTGTATATTCTTGTAAGTGGTAGAATACTCTAAAAGGTGATGATTCTAGAACATATTCTAGAATCCTCCATTGTACACTATATAAGGTGGAGAGCTTATTTGCTCAAATCATCCACCAAGAGCTCACAAGCATTGTAATATTCTCTCTCTAATAATCAAATACTCTTACCCACCTTAAAATCTCTAAGTCTCCAATTCTTTAGTGTTCTTTTAGGCTTACTTGAAGAGTTCAAGTGCCGCACGGTCTAGAACAAAATCTAAGCCCGTGACAGTTGGTATCAGAGCAAAGTTCAATGGCTGACATTAATAGCAACAATACCATGGAGAAAGGTGTCGATGGCCAGACCAAGAAAATGGCAAAGTCCAAGGATACGAAAACAAGTCTTGAGGGAAGAATGGTACGAATGGAAGACGAGTGAGCGATTTCCTTATGCGCGCCGAGGAAGAGTTTCTAACAAAGGAAACTCTTGAAGAGTGAAAAGATATCATAGAGGATGCCATAAGCAAGGCGGTGGACGGTATCAAGATGGACGAGGAAGCCCGACTTCAAGATGCGGTGGATGATACCGTGGAGGAAGTGAAGGCCAAGTTATTGTCAGTTGAGCAAGAACTAGAAGTGGTTAAAGGCGAGTTGGTATTGTGCAAGAGGGCTGCCATAAACCAAGCCATGCACGAGGGACCAAGCAAACTCTCAAAAGAGGATGCTCCCAAGCCAAAACCGTACAATGGAAAGAGAGACGCGAAGGAGATTGATACTTTTCTATGGAGTTGTGAAAGGTATTTTGAACATCTTGAGTTGGAGGAGGATTCGAGAAAGATAAGGAGAGCAACGATGTTTCTTACTGAAAACGCCTTAGCATGGTGGAGACTTCAAAGCCATGAAATTCAGCAAGGTAAGGCCACCATGTCTACTTGGTCAGATTTTACAGCCGATCTTAAAAAGTACTTTTTCCTGGAGAATGCGGCTTACGAAGCAAGAGCAAAGCTAAAGTATCTTCGTCAAACGGGTACAACCAAAGAGTATGCCGAGACATACACAAACTTGTTGCTGGAAATACCCAACTTGTCCGAGGAAGAGAAGCTCTTTAACTTTTTGTGCGGAGCAACGCCATGGGTAAAACAAGAGCTGGATCGCCGTGGTGTGCAAACGCTGACCGAGGCAATAGCCATAGCCGAGACCCTGATTTAAAGGCCAAGCTTCGAAGAAAAAGCAAAGACTTCAAGGAGTTCAAGCTCCGAAGAAAGAAGAACTTCAAGAAGTCACCATGCCAAAGGTGGGGAAGCAAGAGAAGATAGAGACAAGCATACCCCAAAAAAGTTTCTTTCGTAGAAGGACAAAACTCCGGAGCGCAAAAATAAGAGTAAGCCCTCCTTCTCTTGCTTCTTATGTGAAGGGGATCATAAAATACGTGATTGCCCGATGTAGGGTAAACTTAGTGCGTTGATGGAGGAAGGCGGATCCGAAGAGGAACGTGACTCTGTGGTGAGTTCACTCCAAAAACTAAGCAATGTCCAAGCTAAGACGGAGAAGTCTAAAAGCAAGGACAAGACACTTATGTTCGTAGATGTTAAGGTGAATGGAAAGACCTCCCGCGCCCTAGTAGAGGGCGCCACCCACAACTTTGTGTCGAAGAAAGAAGCATTGCGGCTATGCATGAAGTTCGCTAAAGGAGGAGGTACCGTGAAGGCGGTAAACTTAGATGCGAAGCCATTAGAAGGCGTGGCGCGTGGCGTGGAAATGCATCTCGACAGGTGGGCTGGACCGGTCGATTTCTCGGTGATCCCTATGGACGACTTCAACATGGTGTTGGGGATGAAATTCATGTGCGAGCAGCGTGCCATTCCTATGCCACCTTTTGACTCCTTGTGTATACTCGGAGACAAAGCAGCTCACCTTATCCTGGTGACTAAGGAGAAGAAAAAGACCGCGGTGTTGTCGGCGCTACAACTTTCTAAAGGGTTTAAGAGGGGTGAAGTAACCTTCATAGCAACAATGAAGGAGGAGAAACCAACAACCCAAGATGAGGAAGTCCAAAAGGCCATAAAGAAGGTTCTCGGAAAGTTCAAGGACGTGATGCCAAAGGAGCTAACCAAGAAGTTGCCGCCGAGAAGGGAGATTGATCATGCGATCGAGCTAGAGCCTGGCGCTAAGTCTCCCGCGAAAGCACCTTATCGAATGTCATGACCAGAGTTGGCTGAACTGAGAAAGCAACTCAAAGACTTGCTGGATGCGGGCTACATCCAGCCGTCAAAGGCATCATACGGAGTGCCGGTGTTGTTCTAGAAGAAAAAGGATGGAGCAATGAGGTTGTGCATCGACTACCGGGCTCTCAACAAGGTGACCGTAAAGAACAAATATCCAATACCGCTCATTGCAGATCTGTTCGACCAACTAGGAGGGGCAAGATACTTCTCAAAGTTGGACTTGCGGTCAGGATACTACCAAGTAAGGATCGCGGAAGGCGACGATCCAAAGACAACATGCGTCACGAGGTATGGGGCTTACGAATTCCTTGTCATGCCTTTCGGCTTAACTAATGCTCCCGCTACTTTTTGCACGTTAATGAACAAGATATTTCACCCATAGTTGGACAAGTTTGTGGTGGTCTATCTTGATGACATAGTGATCTATAGCAAGACGTTGGAGGAGCACGAGAGCCACTTGCAGACTGTTTTCCAAGTACTAAAGGAAAACGATTTATACGTGAAGAAAGAGAAGTGCTCCTTTGCCCAAGAGGAAGTCTCCTTCTTAGGTCACAAAATCAGTAGCGGTAAGCTTATGATGGAAGATGCAAAGTCCGCGCCATACAAGATTGGACAACCCCTACCAAAGTGCCGGAGTTGCGATCGTTCCTAGGACTCATCAACTACTATCGAAGATTCATCCTAGGATACTCAAGGAAGGCAGCTCCATTGACAGACTTGCTGAAGAAAGGGCGAGCTTGGGAGTGGACGACCCGATGCCAAGAAGCATTCAAGGAGCTAAAACAGGCGGTGGTCGAAGAGCCGGTCTTGAAGCTGCCCTACCCAAGTCTACCGTTTGAAGTGCATACAGATGCTTCGGACTTTGTAATAGGAGGAGTATTGATGCAAGATGGACACCCTATTGCGTTCGAAAGTCGCAAGATGAACGATACCGAGAAGAGGTACACCGTTCAAGAGAAGGAGATGACGACGGTGGTTCATTGCTTGCGAGTATGGAGACATTACCTACTTGGATCAAAGTTCATAGTCAAGAGAGACAATGTAGCGACGCGTTACTTCCAAACGCAGAAGAAGTTAAGCCCGAAGCAAGCTAGGTGGAAAGACTTCCTTGCGGAATTCGACTATGATCTCGAGTACAAGCCGGGTAAATGTAATGTGGTGGCAGATGCACTTAGTAGAAAGGCGGAGTTCGCCAATCTCACGCAAGCTAGCAGCACATTAATAGACCGAGTGAAAGAAGGGTTGAGCAAGGATCCAACGGCGAAGAGTTTGGTGGAGTTCACCAAAGCCGGCAAGACGAGGAAGTTTTGGATCAAAGATGACCTATTATTCACTACGGGAAGAAGGGTCTATGTGCCGCAGTGGGACAACTTGCAGAGAGATATCATTAAGGAGTGCCATGATTCACGGTGGGCAGGTCACCCTGACACTCATCGCACATTAGCCCTTGTGCACGAGAAGTTCTTCTGGCCACAACTCCACGACGACATAGAGACATATGTGCGGACATGTCTTGTATGCCAACAAGACAAGATTGTGCAGAAGCAGCCCGACGGACTGTTAGAGCCGCTACCCATTCCATAGAGACCATGGGAGAGTGTCTCAATGGACTTCATCACATGCTTGCCCAACTCAAACGGGTTTGGCACAATTATGGTGATAGTAGACAGATTCACCAAGTATGTTACATTCGCAGCAGCCACACCCGGATGTACGACAGATGAGGCAGCCAAGTTGTTCTTCAAAAATATTGTGAAGTATTGGGGAGTTCCAAAGAACATTGTGAGCGATCGAGACGTACGTTTCACGAGGAAATTCTGGACGGAGCTCTTCAAGCTAATGGGTACCGAGCTAAACTTCTCAACAAGCTTCCGCCCTCAATCTGATGGGCAAACCGAGCGCGTGAATGCATTGTTGGAGCTATACATTCGACACTATGTTAGCGCCAACCAGCGAGATTGGTCCTAGTTGCTCGATGTAGCTCAATTCTCCTACAACTTGCAGCGTTCGGAGTCTACCGGGAAGAGCCCATTCGAGCTCGTAACAGGACAGCAACCCTTGACGCCAAGTACTTTGGCCACTTCTTATGCAGGTGCTAGCCCAAAGGGACTTAGCACACACCCAATTGATAAAAGCGGCTAAGAAGATGAAGAAGTGGGCCGATAAGAAGAGGTGGCATGTGGAGTTCCAAGCTGGCGACATGGTGTTTGTCAAGCTTCTTCCCCAACAATTCAAGTACACTCGGCCTCTACACAAAGGCTTGTTACGCAAGTACGAAGGGCCGTTCGAAGTACTAGCCAAAGTGGGCAAAACTTCTTACCGGGTGGAACTGCCATCAAAGATGAAAATCCATCTCGTCTTCCACGTGAGCAACTTAAAGGCGTTCAACAAGGACGATGAAGACGAGAGTCGTGGAGTATCAAGCCGTGCACCACCCAGGATCGCTACTTCTTTCGACAAAGCTGTAGACGAGATACTAGCTGACCGTATGGTTCGAAGGAGGGGGGTACCGCCTTGCAAATAGTACTTAGTGAAATGGAAAGATGCATCGATACAAGAAGAACATGGGAGCCCGAAGAATCTCTCTGGCAATTCAAAGATGCGATCGACCAATTTCACGCACAACCCTCAACGAAGACGTCGCGAGAATAGTTGGGGGGGAATGTCACGGCCCACCCATTTTCCCACATATTGGGCTGGCCCGTGACAAGAGTCTAGGTCCATTAGAAGAACCTAGAAAAGTATGGAAGAGGATAGAGAAGTCCACAAGCTTCCAGAACATTCTTGTATATAGAATATTCATTTGTATGTTCTTGTAAGTGGTAGAATACTCTAGAAGGTGATGATTCTAGAACATATTCTAGAATCCTCCATTGTACACTATATAAGGTGGAGAGCTCATTTGCTCAAATCATCCACCAAGAGCTCTCAAGCATTGTAATATTCTCTCTCTAATAATCAAATACTCTTACCCATCTTAAAATCTCTAAGTCTCCTATTCTTTAGTGTTCTTTTAGGCTTACTTGAAGTGTTCAAGTGCCGCATGATCTAGTACAAAATCTAAACCCGTGACAGTTGGCAGTACTATGAGTGATTTTAGTTGTCATTTGACTCATTTCTCAAGTAGTTTTTACCAGAACTTGGATTAGTGGTCTCTAGGTACCAATTTGCCTAACAGGGGAACTGTTGTACTTAGTTTATGTTTGGATGTATAAAATTGCATCTTTTCTATAGAAGGTGTGAGGGTAACGGTTTGTTATTCCCTCACTTTTGAGCTCATCATATCTTGGTACAATTCTCATTTTCCAAACATGGATTTAGAAGATGATTTCGGTTCCGGATAGATGGATCAAGATTGTCACTCATGTGGGTCCTGTCTCCTGATGGCTGTGTACATGTGTTGGGTGTAGGTGAATTACAGGGAATCACATAGAGAAATGGATATATAGAGAGGTGAATTGAGGAAGAAGTATCTTGTCTGCTTTGTTCCACATGCTATAACACCCAAGACGGCACGGCTTCTGAAATTTAGGACTTGTTGTTTGCTTTTTTTTGGGGTTTATGGGTTCCTACTCTCCCCTTTCCCAGCAAATCCCAAAATTCCATTCCCTCTTTCCAATAAATTAGTATTTAATCAGTACACATAGTTCTTATTAAAATAGTTTATTGCTGCAGAACAATTTGTAATAGATTTCCAGCTAAATTAAGTTCTAGAATCTAGTCAGAATCTGATAACTCTTTTTCTCTGCCCTTCAGCTATAAAACTGGTTAAATGCTATATCCCGACTCCTAACTCCCGAATGTCCTGTGAGACGATCTCTTCTTTTAGGCGATCTAATTGCAGTATCTGATCTTACACACATTTCCTCTTCTTTTATTTTTTTGGTTAATTATGTAAAATTTTCCACTTATTTTTTGCTAATAGCTCGTGTAGGGTTATCATCGACATCCAGTGAAGAGCTAATTGGCTCTTCACACTGTTTATCTTTGTCTTTTTACCATTGGTAAAACATGGCGAATGGTTCTAGTTGATTGTATAACCTTTTTTTTAATAAACTTGGAAATATTACTGTCCATGGGGAAACATCACAATTATCTTGAGAGAATCGTTGGAAGGAATAGGAGTTCGCAACTAGAAAAAAGTTGTCAATTCCTTGAAACTAAAGCAATACATTCCTTTGAATGTGCGAGAAATTTGTAATAAACAAAACAAAGAACAAACTTAAAAGGGTTCGAAACTTTAAAGATTTCTCAAGTTTCAGCCAACTTGACACCTTTCTATCAATTTTTCTAATATTGTTTTTGGATCTCGTGGTGATCTCTTCAATACTATATAGATACTAAAAGATTGTTTGTTTGGTGTGAAATATTGATGAAAGAACTTTCAAAGAATTAAACTATTTATTATTTTCCCAAACAAGGCAGAGGATCGAAACATGCTTTACTTTAGGCCTTGATTATTCCATTGAAGCTGCATTGAATTGATTGGCGTTTGATTCTTTCATGCCTTGTTGGGTTCAAACTTACTCTCTGAAGCTGCGAGAAAATCCAACGGCTACCCTCGAGCTTAGGTACCATGGTTAGATTTTGTGGGATATGCATGGAGATGATGGGGGCTTAGAGCATGTTCAAGCTTAGATCCTTCATGCCTTCAGACTTATACTGGACAAGAGATCATTATCCAACTGCTGCCCTCGAGTTTCCTTAAAAAAACAAAGAAAGAAAAAAAATCACTTCTCCCTCAAATTAAGTTTTATTGGGTTTATTCTGGTGCGGCTGGGATGTGGTCAAGTGGCCCATCTTTATATGCTGATCATTGCTATTTTTAGAAGGGACAACTTTTAAGTTAAATACGTGTTAAAAATAAATATAGGCCACATCTTAGACGGAAGGGGCTTATTCAAGTGGAAACTGTTAACGGATCCATTTTTTTCTTTTCCTTAAAAGACCACGGCTGGAAAAACTTAAGGGAGCCCTTATTTCCTATTTTTCTTTTTTTTTCTTCTTTCAGGCTTATTTTTTTAAAATTATGTTTTTATTTTTTTCCTTAATGGCCAGATTACCGTTCCATATATATTTTTTATTATTATTATTTTTATTTTTTTTCAGAAACAAAATAAAAAATCTCAGGGTGGAAGTAACTCTCAAATTTGAGAGGGGGATTTTTAGAAGATAAACTGAAATTCTCTCCAAAGGTTTTTTCATTTCAATTTTTCATTCTGATATAGTTTCTTTACGATTTCTTTTTCTTTTTCTTTTTGTTCGACTTCTATTTTATCTATGTTCTATGTAAGTTTCATGTTTTTGTTTTTTGTTGATTTCTTAGTGTTTTGGAAGCATATTCAGAGATATTTTTAGTCTATTCCCTACAGGTAAGGAGCACTGCAAGATAAGAGGTGATTTTAACTTTGTTTTTGTTCTGATTTTTGTTGATTTTTTTACTTTGTTAGTTTCTTTGTTGAATCGATTTTCCAAGCATCTATAATATCAAGTCATGTAAGAATTTATAGTTTGATCATTTTTTTTGTTTGATTTGATTATCTTTTTTGGAAGTGTTTAATTTGATTATCTTTCTGTAAGTTTAGGTTAGACTAATGTGGGTCTTTTTCAAATTTGAGATTCAAATCGGTTTGATCAATGCTGATCTTCTCCCAACTTTAGGAGTTTTCGATTTGATTTTCAATCGAATATTATATTCAATCAAATCGATTTTGTTATAATTTTATTTGGAATTTTTGTTATACAATTACCTAGCTTCAGATTCCAAAAAATATACAATCTACTAAGCTTCAAATTGCAGTATTTTTTTTATAAAGTATTCACAAAAATTGGATGTCTATGCATAATACACATGGATGGATATAATGCATGCATCATTTTTTTTCCCGTGATGCTTTCCTTTTTACTTATTTTTGTGTTGCAAGTTGAAATTACTTTTGTTAGTTCGTTTGTTGTGGTTCATTATATGAATGAATTTTAGCTAATCATGTCGATATTAACACTACCCTAGAGTCCCTGAAGATAATTGTTTGCTAGAAGTGGACTCATTTATTTTCTATGGATATCAGTTTCCATGTTAATGACGAAACCAAGTTTGTGCAGGTAGATTCTGATGTTCAACTTCGGTGTTTTGCATCTCTTTTGCCATTTTAAAAGCCATAAGAGTTTTGATTTGGTTGTTGAAGTTGGCAGTAATGCTTCCATTAGTGCTATTAGTTCTTTTAATAATTGTTGTATAACTGAACCTGAAGAAGTTGTGGTCTGTATCCTTGAGGATGGGTATGTGCCTATTACCAAGACTCTTATATCTGATAGGTGGCTTACTATACTTGGTGAAGTTGACAAAAAAAATTTGGAGGTCTAGCAGAAGTATGGATTGCAGTGAAGAAATATGAGGTTAAGTCTAGATATCGTCTTGTTGTTCCTAGTAGGTTCTTTGCTAAGTGTACAAAAGACACTTGCCTTTGGCGGTGTAGGGTTTCTGTTGTTGATGATGAAAACATGATGCTCAATGTTAAGAATTATGTTAATTGTCATGATTGGGGATTAAGATATAAAACGCTTAAACAAAAATTCAACAGTCTTTTTGTTTCTAGTTTGATCACAGACGATATTAGAAGTGACCAAGTTTCAAACCATCAAATTTGAAAAAAAAATGTTTAAAGCTCAATATGGAACCAAAGTGAAGTGTTATCAAGCTTGCACTGACAAAGAGAAAGTGTCTCAGGATTTATTTGGTGATGATGTAATGTCATATTCACATCTGGTGTGGTATGTAGATGTTATTCGCAGTACCAACAAGGGTAGTTTAATTGAATTTCAGTTTGATCGACAAATTAATCAGTTTGTGCATCTTTTTAGTTATTTCGAGGCGCTTATCCATGGTTACCGTTTTCTTAGTTCGCTGGTTTATTAGATGAGACTTTTCTGGTAAGGAGATTTAAATGATGCCCCATGGCTTCCACTGGTATCAACTCTGAACAAGGTATGTTTTGCATCTTTTTTGTTTTTATGGTGGTTGCATAATACGTTATGCAACCATTTTGTCAACTGCATAATCCATTATGCAGTTTTTTACTACTGCTTTTATGTGAGTCCTAAAATGTAATTTTTTATATGCAGAGTTTTCCCCCTTAGCCATGGCCTTAATTCCTAGTGAAGATAATGACAATTGGGAATGGTTCATGAATAATTTGAAGAATGTTGTTGATAATAAGTCAAATACTTTTTTATCTGATAAAGGTTGCTATTCCACTAGTTTTCCTGGATCCTTTCACAACTAATGCTATTATCATCTGAAATAAAACCTTACTATTACTGGTTCTGACGATAAGTATGGTTCTGTTATTGATGCTTTTCAAAGTGCGACATATGCACGTAGCGCTGAAGGTTACCAAACTGCAATCATAATAATTAGGGGTCTCAATTGTGGATGAGTTACTGATTATATTAAAGTTTTCCCTCGCAAGTGCTGATCAAATTCCTATTTTAAGGGTTGTTGGGCTTCGAGTCTTGCAAAGTTTTTTAATAGTTAAATTAGGCAACACAAGAAGCTGCCTCCAAGTATGCTTCTTGATCAGTTATGTAAGAAGGTGATGAAGCTGGTGTTAGAAAAGGAACGATAGTTTCAGTTTCAACTCAGTTCTCACACCAAATAATGGACCGAAGATGAAAACTCTTGTTAGTGAAGGTTTAACCTGGATGGTTACTCAATTTGATGTTCATGTTTATGAAGTCAGAGGGGGGGGGGCTCATTGTATCAATCTGAAGATCGAGACATGTACCTGTCAGAGATGATGTGTATATGGTTTCTCATGTGTTCATGCTTTTGCAGCTATAACAATATCTGGATCTAATACTTATGATTTCTTTGAGCCTTATTTCACTTCTGTGTACTACTATAATTCCTACAACCATGCCATTCATCCAATTCCTAACTACAATATGCCTGAAGTTTATGAAAGAGATGACATTATCAAAGCTAAGTCATCTTTCATTCACAATATTTTTCTTCTTCAATTATTTTTTGTTCACGATAAACAAGTGTTTTTCATATTTTATTTGCAAAATTTATTACTCTTGTTATCTGTAGGGTGTTTTATGGTGTTTATACCATTTTTCCTTTTCGATATATTTTGTGTGTTGTGAAAACTTTTATACAACTACAGTTTTGTCATGTATCCATTCAGTTGGATGCATAACCTGTTCTGATATTTGCATAATAATATTATGCATATTCAATCATTTAATATAAACATACAGGTAAAATAAATCAAGCTTTAATATAAACATCATAATAAGATTTAATATAAACATTCAGACAAGGTCTTCATTGGCTTTATGTCCCAGTTGTTTGTACCATCTGACAACATTTTGATTGCCAATTTGACTATCTTTTTGTTGAGTTTTTCTATTGCTTAGTCGTTTTCCACCGATTGCATTTTTTTTTTGCCTCCCAACTTCATCCTCCACTTCATCTAGTAGGATATAAAAAGTAGGCAGTCAGGTTGAGAACCTTGTTGGGGATCGTCTTATCATGCAGAATATCCCCATATACAAGTCTATCAGTCTTTATCTCGAACTCTGGTGGTAGTTTCACGGCTTCTTTATGTCTTCTTATTAGATATGGCATGCAAGTATTTGCCATCGTAACTGTTCGTTTCTTGCATTGAATCATTGAACTTGGAAGACCGTTAAAAATGGTCCATTTACCTTTTGAGAAGTTATATTCTGATAGACTCTAGTATTTGCCGATATGGTTTATTTTTGTGATCAAATTCATTGGGATGAACAATTTCTCAACTTCTTTAGGGAGATTCAATATGAATTTTTGAACATATTTTTCAGTCCCATATGAAATCTTATTTTTAATAAAGTACTAAAAAACAAATATTTCTCATAAAATAATATTATCGGATGCATAAGTGTATGCATAATAAAACAAAGTGGATGGATATATGTATTTTTTTAAAATTATCCAAACATCTAGCTTCATGAATGCTACCTCTGCGTACTTTTGTTCGTAACTGTCATTCATCAATTTATTTGTCGCTTCCGAAACAATATATCACAGTAGAAACAAATTCTTCACTTTCCAGGTATCACTGTCCAGTAGCTGCTTAATTGTCCCTCTATAAATGTGAATATCCCAACAATATAAACCTTTATCTCCTCCTTTTTCTTTGACATACCAAGCTGAATTTATGCAAGAGTAACAAAGTTTATTTTTTAAGTTACAATAATCCAACCAAAATAATCTGACATGGTTAGTATTCAACTAACCTTTCAAAATCTATTATTTGTTAGTCACAAGAGAACACCATGAATACAAAAAGAAAGGTGCTTATATATATGTATATGTAATAGTTTAGGTTGATACAAATGTACAAAAAAAATGTTTTACTAAAAAAAATATATATCAACCATTATCCATTAGATCCTCATCTATCACAACTTTAGTGGTACCTTACGATCCTTGAGAGAAATAAATTCATCTATTATCGAATCTATACTGACATTTCGTGCAAGGTCACTTTTGATGTAGATCATCGTGCAATTTCTAAGAAAAGCTTCCTCCATTTTGTTGCGAAGGGCTGACTTAACACACGATATTGTTAAAAAATATCATTCCGTCGTTGCCGTAGAAACTAGATGAGTTAATATGAGAAGAATCAACCTATAAACTATAGGGTATATTTCTGCGTTGTTTGTTTCCACTAACCGTCATAATAACTCTGAAACAGTAGATAAGTTCTTAAATCCCGGATGGTTAATTACATATTTGCCCATAATGTTGTAATTATTTATAAACTTGTGTACTTCTTGTTGACTGAAATCTGGAGGGTAGAAATTTTCAACAAATGTACAAAGATTCTCAACATTTAATGACTTAAAAGATTCTCTAGGATCCAAACATGAGCTAAGAACAAGTAATTTTATTGTATCCTCGGGAAACCTTCTATCTAATTATTTCAACTGATAATCAATAGTAAGATTAAAAATATCGATGTGATAATGATGATCCATAATGATGTTAACATAAAATAGGCACACCGTTTCAATAAAATGTCTCCAACCATCTACTCTCAATTTTGTAAGTAAACCTTTTGTACTTGAAACTAGAGCCATGGCATTAACAATGTCTTGTGTTTTCTTTTGAAGGCCTTGGGAGTAGAAACCAAATAAATAGACACAAATCACATGGAAATAAGTCAGATGGTTAATTTGGGAGTAGACAAATCATTGGCTTGATCACTCGGTGGACAAATTGGCATGGACGCTTGGTCACTTGGTGCACTAATTGGTTAAGCAGGTGGGCTAAATATATTTTTTTCTTCTGAACCAAAGATAATTTACTTACATGTTCTGGTTTTAGTAAAAAAAAAAAA
>JAJJMC010009346.1:1939944-1957373 GCA_023531435.1 Papaver californicum | reverse complement strand
TCCAGGTGTAGCCCACCTTTGCTTTCGCCACTGCCAAAAAGATATGACTATCATGAAGGGACTTTTCCAAAGGATGTGATGTTCCATGAACAGACCCTTTGTACTTTCCTAAGAGTCACATATCAAGTATATAAACTCCACTCACGATTCATTCTAAATGTGTTATATATACAACACAAAATCAGATTTCACTAGCACTCATTATAGTTATAATATTGAGAGAGAAACAACATAATTTGATATTTGTACCTGTGCTCGGTATCAAATGTGTCCATTTCTCGATGATGCCTGCCATTAATTTCAGTTGTTGGTTATAAAAATAACCAAGGATCACCCCAAGACCTGCGAATCAATGAAAAACATATAAAAAGAGAGTACTAAATCAAAATAAATTAAAGAAAGATAACTTTTTGAATATAGGTATAGTTGTTTCTGAATTTACCTTTATATCCACTGTCATCTAGGTTGAAATAGTTAGTAACTAGTATTCAACAGCCTTAACAATCTCTCAACATCTTCAATAATCCGACCAAAATAATCTGACATGGTTAGTATTCAACTAATTTTTCAAAATCTATTATTTGTTAGTCACAAGAGAACACCACGAATACAAAAAGAAAGGTTATTTTATATATATAATAGTCTAGGTTGATACAAATATACAAAAAAAGTGTTTTACTAAAAAAAAATATATCAACCATTATCCATTAGATCCCCATCTATCACAACTTTAGTGGTACCTTGCGATCCTTGAGAGAAATAAATTCATCTATTATCGAATCTATACTGACATTTCGTGCAAGGTCACTTTTGATGTAGATCATCGTGCAATTTCTAAGAAAAACTTCCTCCATTTTGTTGCGAAGGGCTGATTTAACACACGATATTGTTAAAAAATATCATTTCGTCGTTGTCGTAGAAACTAGAAGAGTTAATATGAGAAGAATCAACCTATAAACTAGAGGGTATATTTCTGCATTGTTTGTTTCCACTAACCGTCATAATAACTCTGAAACAGTAGATAAGTTCTTAAATCCCGGATGGTTGATTACATATTGCCCATAATGTTGTAATTATTTCTAAACTTGTGTACTTCTTGTTGATTGAAATCTGGAGGGTAGAAATTTTCAGCAAATGTACAAAGATTCTCAACATTTAACTTAAAAGATTCTCTAGGATCCAAACATGAGCTAAGAACAAGTAATTTTATTGTATCCACGGGAAACCTTCTATTTAATTATTTCAACTGATAATCAAAAGTAAGATTAAAAATATCAATGTGATAATGATGATCCACAATGATGTTAACATAAAATAGGCACACCGTTTCAATAAAATTTCTCCAACCATCTACTCTCAATTTTGTAAGTAAACCTTTTGTACTTGAAACTAGAGTCATGGCATTAATAATGTCTTGTATTTTCTTTTGAAGGCCTTGGGAGTAGAAACCAAATAAATAGACACAAATCACACGGGAATTAATCAGATGGTCTTGGGAGTAAACAAATTGGCATGGATGGTTGGTCACTTGGTGGACTAAATATTTTTTTTCTTCTGGCCCAAAGATAATTTAATTACCTGTTATGGTTTTAGCAAAAAAGAAAAAAAAGAGGGAGGGGGGGGGGGGGGGCGGGGGCTACATCCAAGTGTAGCCCACCTTTGCTTCTGTCACTTCCCAAGAGATGTGACTATCCATGAAGGGACTTTTCAAACGATGTGATGTTCCATGAAGAGACCCTTTGTGCTTTCCTAAGAGTCACATATCAAATATATAAACTACACTTATAATTCATTCTAAATGTGTTACATACAACACAAAATCAGATTTCACTAGCACTCATTATAGTCTTAATATTGAGAGAGAAAAACGCTAAATTTAATTTGTTGTTTCCTTGAGTTTGAATTGATTTTAATTAAGGAAGAAAGATCATTGTATCTTAGGAGATATTTCGTAAATAAAACCCGTTAACACCGAAGTAGGGTGAATTTCTTCTTAAGGATAAAGTATCTAATACTCGACTCGATATATGCACAGTTTTTAAATTTTCTTATTTCTTTCGTTGTTGTAATTCGGATCAAAATTGATTGCGTAAAAAAACTTCTCCAACTTACTATTTCACTAGTATATATATCAAAAGAATTCAATAAGTTTAAATCATCTGTTAGGTTACAAACACATAAATATATATGTATCAATAGTCCACTTAGTCGGGTAAAATCCGGCCCAACCCGCATATGAAACAAGTAAATAAAAATAAAGGGTATTACATTTCCATTCCCATCTTTGTTAATATTTTCATTTCCATTTATAGGTTATGTCGGTATCTAATTCAGTTTTGCCCTCGGATATATCCTTTCAGCTAGAGGTGTAAAACGTGTTGTCCCAGCATAACACATCCCACCAAATCATGTGCTTCGTGTGTTGCGTGTTGTATTGTACTATGCCAGAGATTTAGGCGTGTTGTGTTTTACCGTGCTAGACGACGTGATGTCCTGTGATGTACCAGAAAAATAACCATGTTGTGTCGTGCTGTGCCGACATAATTATTTTATGTTTTTCAAAGAAAATAGTTTTACAGATATTTAGATTGTTATATATATATATATAGAAATAAGTCAACATAACGAAAATAAAATATCAAAAATGGCTAAAATAAAGATTTTTTACAAAATATACATGAAATACGATGTATTGTAGCGTGTTGTGCAGTGTTTTATGCATTTTATGAGGTGTTTTATTAACGTGATGTGCTTATCAGTATCGCGTGTTATGATGTGCCGATGTACCTATTAGTCTGGCACATCACAACACATTAAGCTAACGTGTTGTGCCTTGTTGTGTCGTGTCGTGCCAGATCACGTGCTATGCTTTGTTGTGCATGAATTTTAATATGTTGTGTTGTGCCGTAAACGCGCTGGCACGACACGTTTTACACCTCTACCTTCAGTTATCTCTTAAAGGATATTTTTTCATATAATTGAGATGATAATAAACAAAATAAGCAGTATTTGTGGAAATAATTTGTATTCCCTTCTATCTACAAAGATATTTTGACTAAAAGAAAATGGACAGTTTAAGAATTTACGGTATCACCTTGGCCATGCCATTGTGAACCTATATCATTTCTTTTTGCGCCATTTTTGTGCGTATTTACCTTCTTTTTTCTTTTTTTATTTTTATGAAATATCTACCATTCTATTTACTTATAAGACCATCCACAATTGCGCAAAATATAACACATGGACTATGATTTTGATCGCAATTCACGTGGCCAATACTAAATTATAACATACGGTGGAATGCCAAATTTGGCATTTCGAAATGGCAATTGCCATATTTAACCGGACACCATCTAAGAAATGCTTTGGCACTGGCCGGACCCAATTTGAAAGTTAGCCTCATTTCAGGCTATGCATGAGAGGTAGCTTAGTATAAGGATGAATTTAGAATGTGAAAACTACTACCAACCCCATATTATTCAACATTAAAAAACCCTACAAAAATCAATCCTTCATTAAAAAAATCCATATTTTAAAGATTTTATTACTCTCAAACACCAAAAATTAGAATTCAGGGTTTATGAATAAGATTTTAGTTTTTACATCTTTTATAATATCTGAATTACCCTTTAGTATATATATGCGTTAGAAATGATTTTTATGTTTAATTTCAGTTTCATTTGCTTTTTTATTTTCTCTCTCGTTCTCTTAGCTCTGCAACTTTTAGAGTCGATGAAAATCGTCAACAATAACCGAGGTCCGAGAACGAAGATTCACTCAACATAAATGATCGAACAGATAAGTTAATCTATTACTATCACGTTAATTTCAGATGAACTATTAATTTTTTGATTCCAAAATTGAGTTCAGAAAAAACATTTTACGGTTTCAAAAAACCTATTTACTTCGATTTCATCTTGAAAACCTTGTTCAAATTATGATTGCAGTTTAGATCTAGTAGTATCTCATATTAATAATCTCTCTTTTGAGATAAAAATTGAAAAAATTTTAACAAAATTTTTTCTAGCGTTCTTGAGTGAGATTTGATTTATATCTGAATCTATAATTCTGATCGAAAAGATAAGTTCAGATTTGAACTCAATATACTTTTATCTATATTACCCATTCAATTGATTTAAATTTCGTCAAGTTTCATTTTCGATCTCATTTAATCCTCTATGTTCAGATGAATTTTGTTTAAGTTATTTTAAAATTCAAGAAAGATGCATATGAATGCTCGCATAATATGAAATGTGTATCTAACTAAATGTTGTTTATTGTATTTTATTGTCAGTTCATAGCTTGTACATAGCATCAAATGATGGTGAATATTGTTGAATCACAACGAAAAAGAATTGAACTCTTCAAAGAGTAGCAAATGATCTCATATCTGCAAGTGAAAGATAACTTTTCATTATCTTGTTCAACTTTTAACAGTTTTAAGATTCAAACAATGTTTTTCTTTAGTTGTTCAAAGTTTAACAACATATGCAATGAAATTTCAGGAAATGAATCCTATACCTAATTGAAATTGTTCTGCAGATTTTAATTACTTCTTCCCGAAGATTAATTTATGTTCATGATGAGTTTGCTCTAGGCTGCTTGAGTTTGTCATTCCCTCCTGCAACTCTGCAAGGAATCAAATAAATTTTTGGTTTTTGTAGTGTACTCGATCAGATTCTTAGTTTCTGTTGTTCGGATGTATAATATCACAGTTCACTTAATTGTCTAAAATTTAATGTCGGTACCACTAAAATGATGTTTGTCTTTTTCCAATATAACTTTATAGACATTTATCTCTTGGCTATATTTTTATGATTGTTTCAAGTACGCAGGATTCTCATTGTCTGTATGTGATTTCAGCTTCTTTACATGGTTCTGCGAAGATTCTAAGAAAGAGCTCCATGACCAGATAATTTTCTTTTAATTTCCTAAGTCTTGAGTCATGAAATATGCATCACTATTTTATATCTAATTATAATCCCAAAAAAGGGGTTGTATCAAATGGTGGTAGTTTTCCATTTTTCCTTCTTTCGTTACTACTAATGTATTTTTTTATATTCCGATTGCAATGTTGTGTCTTTTTTCTTTTTTCTTTTGCAAGGTGGAAGACTTTCACATCCTTTATGCTCTCCTAGTTACCACTGATACCATTTCTTATTCGGTTATTCATCCTTTCCAAATCTTGCGGTTTTATATATTAACAAAGCAAGTTCACAGTTCCTGCGGAGCTCTTATTTACTTGTCTATTGTTTGTTTTGTTGATTTAGATGGCTCCTACTTTTGCAGGTGGCTAATTCAATTGTATGTGATTTATGGTGTTATGCCCCACAACAATGTTTTGAGCAGAAGTTGTTGCCGACTCAAATAGAGCGGTATTGTTGGATCCATCGATGGATAAAGCATACTTGAGCAAACGGTAAGAAACTTACTCTTTTTTACTTTTCTTTGTTTACCTGTATGTACTACATACAACTTCTGTTTGTCATGTGTCGTGTTTTTGTTTCACCAATTTGGTTACTGTGTTAGAGATAGTAGTTCTGCTGATGTAGTTCCATGGTCTTTAAGCCACTTGGTGCTTTAATGGCATAAATTTGGTGAATTCTGTGAATTATATTTAGTATATGAAGCTTTGTGAGTCCATAGTATATGAAGCTTTGCGAGTCCATAGTGGCATGTTTTGCTGAAATACGAATAGTCAGGTAAAACATGCAATTTTGTGGTCGTAACGCATGTGTGCATGTGTAGCTACTACTTACACATGATAATTGGATGTGTAATTGTTAGTTACGCATGCTAATTGGATGTGTAACTATTAGTTATAGATGCTAATTGGATGTGTAGCTGCTAGTTACACATGTTATATATATAAGGGATATAAGTTTTGTTTTATTTGTTTTATATATTGCAAGGCACACTAAACCTTGAAAAATCCATTGTTCTCTTGTGATTACAGGGAGGCTACAGTCGTGACTTTTTGTTTCATTCAGAATTTCACTCCATGTTTATGCATGAGTACACATGCCAATATGCATGTGTAACTCCTAATTACACATGTTATATGCATGTGTAACTCTTACACTAGTCAGATACATGTGTAACTCCTAGTTACACTAGTCAGATACATGTGTAACTCCTAGTTACACTAGTCAGATACATGCGTAACTCCTAATTACATGTGTAACTGTTAATTACACATGATATATGAATGTGTAACTCCCAATTACACAAGACATATGCATGTGTAACTCCCAGTTACACTAGACAGATGTATGTGTAACTTCCAATTACACATACTTATATAGGTTATCAAGGGCCTTTATGTGATCTTTTTTGTTCGCCATGCAATTGTTCTATAATTTTGTTTTTTTGTTTTTGTTCATCCAGCCTAATCCCATTGATGTTTATTTTTGTTATAGATATGCAAGCATTTTGGAATTGCGGAAGACAAGAAGGAACGAGAACATTTCTATTATAGGATGTCCTAGCTTATTTCTAGGATTTCGTTTATATATCTAATGTTTAACTCATTTATTGTGTTCATTAACAGCCAATTACTCACTTACTATAATTGACGGAAAAATCATTGTAAATAAATATTAAAGCAATACATGTAATTTCTATATGTTTTTTTACGTGTATTTCCAGTGAAGCCAGACTCAACCACACGCCAACTATTCTTATTTTTGACAAGAAAAAAACGAAAGAAAGAAAGGAATATCGATTAAAAGAGGGTCACAAACCGTGCAAGAATACAAACCCATCACCAGAGGCCGACTGCATCAAGATGTGGCAATGGAAATGACAAAAAAAACCCGAAAACCAAAACTACTTCTTATTCTCTTGATATTATATAGAAAATTTAATTTGTCTCTGCATATGCTTGAATCAGAGAGTTAGACAATAGTAACTTCTCGTGTCTCCGCACAACGTGAGAGAGTCATTTGACCTCATCCATGCAAATAGTTTTGTATAGAAATTACAGCATGAGGGAGTCATTTTGACCTCCTGCGGATATTTTAAGCAGTCTGATACATGTATCTAGTCATGTTTAGGAATGATCAACTCTTAGTAAATTAATGAGGTATATACTAAACGACAGATCATTCTGAGATGAGATTAGCAACTACGGCCTCAAAAGTTCGATCCGTTCAGGGGTGGATTAAGAGGATGGTCCAAATACGGACCAATCCCCTCCACCAATGAGATTGGTAAAAAGTGGAGGTTTAAAGCTTGAGTGAAATCTTTAAAAATAGTTTTAAACGGCTGAATTTTATTGGTTCACATTTGGACCACAAAAATTAGTCCATATTTAATATTTTCGTAAAAAAATCTACAAGTAGGTTGTAGATGACATGTGTAGCATACGATGGTGTTGTTGTTGGATGAAAAAATGGACGGAGGGAGGGGTGCAAGTGGGGTTGACCCCACTAAATATTAATTTCAATAAAATAAAAAGTTTAAAATTTTGTATAATTTTAATGTTTGTGGATGCAAATAATACTAATAATAAGATTGGAATTTGTATGAATAGGGTTCTAAGTGTAAATTGACCACTTAAATATTTTTTATTTTCCTCTATCCGATAAATTTTTTCTAAGAAAACTAACGAAAATTAATGATAATGGACTAGAAGACAGTGGTGTGGGAATCCAGGTTCTGCAACCAACGCCGTTATGGATGAAACACAAAATCTTCAAGCTATTTTGGCATGTTAGGTTGTTATTCCCCGCTTTTGGCATAAATGTGCACAATTCCTTTGCCGAGATTAGTGTATTCAGAATGTGATTTATGATTCTATCGCGAAAGTGGTCAGCTTATATAACATGTGAACTTCCATACTGATCAATTTTTTCTTTTTTGTAAATGTTGGAACAAAATTTGTTCGACCCCATAGCATATAAATCATGACTTCGTTCCATAATTTGAGATCCAAGTTGTTTACCTCGTATTTTAACAATAATTCAACAACCATGTAACATAGTGGAAAAAATGTTGTTTTTACCTACTATAAAATTTATCCATACATATGTGGATCACAATAGACTATCCCAAACTACCAAATTACCGATTCATATTTTGATATTCCTTTCATTGTAGATACATTAATATTTACTAGATTGTATTCGTATTGCGCACCAGGCCATTTTTCTCCTGTAGATATAATAGTTTTTGGGTTCCCCATATTTGACAACGAGGAAATATTATTGTTGGATCTCTGATATTATGCTTTTTCAAGTCCATCGCTGGTACAATTAAAAAGTCTAGCAAAGTCCTAAGCATGAGAAACAAATTATATGTTTAGTTTTGAATAAATATCATCAAAATAAACTAACTTGTACACGGAGATTCTTCGTCCGAATCAGAATTTTCAACTTCATCTTGATTCACGTCATCGTCTTTTTGGTCTAATGACAATACAATAATACAAATTAGTAGTATAAATTAAATTACAAAGAACTATCACCACTTTTCTTATTACATATGTTGAGAAACTCTTACCATTTAGCATATAATTGTAACAAATGGTTTTTTTCTTTTATTTACATCTTGAGCTATAATATCTGGTGAAAATGAACCCAATATGGATAGTTAGTTTCAATATCAAAAATACGTATATCTCAAATTATTAATTTAAAAATTAAGATTTTTCTTACTTATTTTTTCCTTTAAAGCAGTTTATTTCTATTTGTACGACATCGTTGAATCATGCGATTATCCATAGATTTATTTTTGATGCATTTGTTCCATAAGTAAAATAACTAACTCTTTAAATATAATTGAATAGCAGCATCAATTACATTAACAATTGAAAAATCAACACAATCATTGGACCTCGAAAAAATAGCTACAATTTGCTTTAATACTTATGTCTCAATCAAACTACTAATAAATAATTGACAACCCTTGTTCTGATTAATATCGTAGCCGATAAATATTATGAGTAATACAAAGAATGATAGAACCTAATCGAAAGAGGAAACAAATAAATCAATCATAGCTATATTCATGTGGATTCATAAAACTATGTTAGGCGTCAGCCTTAGTGATCCATATATACAATTTTCTTTCATACTTATGTCTCTGTCAAACTTTGTAGAACTATCAAGTTTTTCATTATGCTTTGCTTCGAGAGGATTGAAATATATGACGTGTATGGTGCAAATATGAGAACAATGTTAAATTTGATTGTAGTTTGCATAGTTGGTTTGTGCGTTTCAAAATTTCCATGCTTGTAGTTTTGTTTTGTTTACAGTATTGTTTAGTATTTTGCATTTGAGTGGTTCAACAAAATAACTACTGACGTAAAGATAATATACATTTTATCAAATTGCATCATAGAAAATTATATTTTTTTGAAAAAAACAAACAAACATTTTATGTCAGACGTGTTTTTCTTATTAATTAATATTTCCCCCATTTTTCGTTGGTTTTTCTCCATTACCAATATTTTATTTTGGATTATAACAGTAGTTCTTTCTTTGAAAATATTGTTTTGTTGTAATCAGATAGACCTTAATGTTATATAGAGTGACTTTTTGAGTAACAGACTGAGTCTCAAGCTCCTAACAATCATGTATGTTTCATTTGAAACTCTTTTATTTGATTGTGATGAAATTTTACCATGATTTTGAAACAGATTGTATAGTAAAATTCGTTTTGAATTGTTTGTAGTGTTCGTGTTAATACGATGTTTCTGTAGTTTAGGTATTCTATATATAGACTACAGAAGAAAAAAAAGAGTTAAATAGAGTTTAGAAATATTTTTGGTTTACCATAAATAAAGTGTTTCTTCTTTTTTTTGTCCAACACGGTTTTTTTTTAAGTTCACAAATATTAATTAAGATTTAAATAGAGTTTAAGAACATTTGTGGTTTACCATAAATAAAGTGTTTCTTATTTTTTATCAAAACAATTGTTTTTCCTCTAGTTAAAAATATATAATTAACCATAATCGACTAGCCGTTTACTGAAGACGATTAAGCGTAGATCGTTAAGCTAAGTGTTGTCCACCCATTGTAGATGATGCTGACCCGGTACAATTAAGTATGAGGTCTAAAAAAAGTGTAATAATTTTTAAACCTAATAGCCAATAGGAAAGTGGGTTTCCTTTACCCCAGAATATTTACACCAATCAAAATTTACCAAGTGTCCTCATTAGAATTACCGCATCACAAAAGACCTATTTCAGCCAATAAGAAACAAGGATTCCATCACCGTTAGGGCTGCACAACGGGCGGGCGGGTTGGTTTTGGGGTAAAACCAACTATCAACCCGTCTAGGGGCGGGTTTTGATATTCAAAGCCATATACCAACCCGTCCACAAGCGGGTCGGGTCGGTTTCAACCCGATGCGGGTCGGGCGGGTTCGGTTTATTTCGCGGGTTAACCCGTGGCATATAGAAAAAAACAGGCAGCAAAAAACACCAAACATCGTCAAAATATAATAACAAATACAATTATACAAGGGATATACACTAGCCACAAAAATAAGGATTAATTTATTTTCTTTGCTTTCTTATCATTTGTATGGAGTTGAATCTACATCGTTATCTTAGAAGTTCATGTGGCAATTATAGAACTTGAAATGGTAAGATTTTTAAATGATTTCTGAAAATTTTAGTTTGGAATAGTCTGTCTTTAGAAATTTGTGTAGGCTTCGTTACACAATGAAAATGAGTGATTTTTGGCTCATTTGAAACTAGAAAGAATAAGCTAACACAATAAAATTGTAAGAAAATACATTAAGGTTTATAGCTATGTTAAAAAGACTCATCAAAAACAAAACAGGAATGCTGTTTCGGCAGTTTGAAATCAAAAATTCGTACAAAAATCATTTCTCAATGGAATTCAGAAATTTTAGTCTTGTTTGAAAGCTGAGAGAGTCCTCTTTGACATAAAAATAATAGGGAAGGGTATTGAAATACAGGTCAGTGTGAAAACATCTTGACAAACAGTACAACAACACAGGTTCAGAATAAACGGGTTAAACGGGCGGGTTCGGGCGGGTGCTACACTAAACCAGTAAACCGACCCGTGGTGACCGGCTTTTAAATTTTCAAAACCGTATACCAACCCGTAACGGGTCGGTTTGGTTATAAAACCCGCGGTTTTGTCGGATTCGGGCGGATGCGGTTTTTCGGATCGATTCCTGTGCAGCCCTTATCACCGTTCAACGTGGAAGCTTTATTTATCCATTCCTTTAAATGTTTATATAAGACAGTGGTCTTTTTTCGACCGTCCTACGGATTTCTTCCGTCCGACAAAAATTTGCCTAAGTACCCCTCCATGTTTTCTATTTTTTATTAAAAATTATGTAAATGCCTACAAACCCAGGGGAAAAATAAACTTATATACCCTACACAAAAACTACATCTTTCGCCTGAGTGGCTGAGTGTTCCTTTGTTTCTTTGTTTCTTGGTTTTTTCTTTTTTTTTTTTTGAAGAACTTCAAATTAAACAAAATCAACACTCTTAAATTATCTATGAAAGAGTAGTAATTTCGACTTTCATTTGCCTCTCACAAATCTATTATTCCCCAAATTAAATGGAATTTTGTAGATCCTATCATTTTTAAGAAGGAGAACCAAAGATTCCAATCTCATCGATTAATCTGTTTCATCAGCGTGAAACCATAATCGTGAACGATCAAACAAAAATTAAAAACCATTTTTATGGTACAAGGAGGAAAGATGATTCATGGGTATATCCGAAATTAAATTCCAAATCTCGAGTAACGAATTCAAGTTTCTCAAGATTTTAACTGCAATCAATTAGAAAGACTTTTACTACTCCAATTCAATTTCCAAGGGAATAAGTGTTTAAGTTAAATTCCGTGTGGATTAATGGGTTAGTAATCCTAAGGGGTTTAATGGAAAAAGTTGATTAATGGATTAGTAATCTTTAGGGTTTCAGTGGAAAATTCGAAATATGGATTTGTCGTATAAGATAGAACTGAAAGGTGGGTTTGTGACCATTTCAATGTTAAATCAGTTGAACAGGGTTGATTACTTCTTCACATTCACGTTGTCTTAATGGGATTTTAACTAAACAGTAAAAGTACGACTGTCGATGAGACAATATATAAGCACGGATCATCCACAGATATTTTAAAATTACTAATCTTTAACGTTTATTTATTAATGTGTTAACAACAAATTGATTGAGTTGGTGATTAAAATTCTAAAAATACTTAATATATTAAGAATGGTTTTTATACTTAAATAGAAGAGAGCCTAGGATGTCAAGATTCCACCGTTACTATGCACACTAAAAATATATAATTATTTTCTATAAACTTCTTCAAATTATCTCAAGATGATTTAGGACACAAAATACGTCTCGGAAAATAAATCTATTAAATCATTGAGAATTTTAAAATAATAATTAATTTTTCTTCACTTGATTTGCTTGTGAAAATATATTCTATGATTAATCCAAGCTATAGGGCATACGAAGTAAGATTATTAACAATATGAAGCTAAAATATAAGGACCGAGGAGAATAAAAATAGAAAACAAATTAAAACTTTCTAGCAAGCATAATAAGGCTTCTTCTCTAATCCTAAAAGAGGATTTAGCTACTCATGGCTAGAAAAAAATATAGAAGAATAATGTTAGTCATCATATTTACTCAATTAAAATTGCTTACAAGAAACGAACAAATCAAAACTGTCTGAAAAGAAAAGACTGACGAATTAACGACAGCTTACTTTGCAGTAGACTAAAGGATTGCTCTTTTGAAGTACAGGACGGCTGTTCTCTGGATCTCTAGAGAAGCACGGTTCTTTTGTGCATTTTAAGTCACGAACTGAAGAACCCTAAATTTATAATATGTTTCTTGTTTTATCTGTGCTCTCCATCACCCCCAAAACTCATATACACCTCTCCTATTTATACTACAATAATAAACAGCTCCAGAATCTTCCCTAATCTCTTCTTTAATGAAAAATAATTCACTAATGGAAAATAGAAGTTCCGCGACCATGAGACAGGTCATAGATACGAGTTGAATGACCTGTTTTAACGGTCGCGAAAAGGGTCGGTGTTTGAGCGTCCGTTTCTGTGCGACAAGGGTCGCGGAGTAGCTTAATTCAACTACCGTTTTCAAGGGGGTGAGACCAATTGAGTCGGTCGTAGATATACATTTTAATATAAAAAAACTATATAGATTCAGAATTGGCTGATTGCCTGCACCGAATCTGTCTGGGCTGAAATAATCTAACTGAAACTCAAATCAAACCTACACTCATAAATTCAAAATAACCTTTCCATTGAACATTCATTATATTCATTAGGTTCAAAATTACACAAGAAAAGGATTAAATCCTAAAGTTCAGACCAATACAAGTCCTACCAAATTAATAAGTTGTAAGCTTAAAGACAAGTGCGATTAACCAGCAAAACGATAAACTCCCCTCCCCGATGATAAACGAAGTCCTCATTTGATAACAGTTTATCCGCAGCAAATATAAGTTTTCAACATCAATAAAATTGTATGATGGAATTTGAATAATAGCACAACAAGCAACTTCATGACAATATAGATAACTCTCCTTATCTAAATTCAACATCACAACAATTGAACAACCACAATACAGCTTCATTCTATAACGGTGCAGGTTTGAATATATAGCTGCCAAGTCTACGGTCAAAGTGATACATAAACCAAAAATCAGTGTGGGCATAATTAATCTTTAATTATGGAGATTCCACCACTTCTCCATTCCACAAGGTTCCACTTTCTTTACCAGTATATATCAAGATGGTTCATATGATAACAAAAAAAATCATCCATTAAATCTGCCATTGATTTAGTGAACCCACATGTACTTCCAATTACAAATCAAATAAGAAAAGTAATACACTAACCACCGTCTCATAAATGGGAGAAACTGAATTGTTCCAGGTAAGACAATACAATGATCACCAGTATAGCTAACAGCTGGTTGCGCCTCGCCATGGTCCAATGTCACATTCAGATCTTTTGACATCTGAATCACCAAACAAATCTGTAAGCAAAACCTGAATTAACACCAATACAAGTTCTAAGCTTTCTTAAAGATAAGTTGTCCACATCACACTGTCCATGTATATGTTACAGAATAGTACAAGCAAAAGCTTGACATAAGACATGGTCAGAGAGGAAATAGAATACCCAAAAAATTATAAAGAGAATAATGAAAGAAATAAAAGAACGACTATGATGCGAATGAAGAAATTTGTATATTTTATCACCACCTGGACATCTACAAACATATACACAAATATTAACAAAAGATTAGGAAGCACTTTGTATAGATAAATTGTGGTGGGGTCACTAGAAAATTCAAAAAACCAGAAAGCAAAGAATAACTACAGCTACATACATGCCGTCAAGATGTTCTTTGTAAAATCCATCGAAGAGATGACAAATCTCCATAATAAGATACAACTTTCCCTGCAAGAAATGATTATATCACCATACGGCCCTCTAAAAATAAATAACTGTGACTGCATGTCTGATCATCAGTGCACATTGAAGCCTAAAAGACAGCATAATCTAAATGGAACATGGAGACTTAAGCCAGACTTACTCCGGCATCATTGGCAACGAGCTTCCCAAAACGGCTCAGTTCCGCCTCTAGTTCAGCAATACTTTTAATGACCGGAGGCCTGGGATACGGGACTTGATTACAGTTTCTAAGTGTTACAAAAGCAACCATTATGCATCAATTTTGGTATGAAATAACAAAAGCTCAAATGACTAACCAAAATTTTGAGAAAAGTCAGATAACATAGAAAGAACACTAAGTGACAACTATAGTCCCTTTAATCCAAAATAATTTGTACAAGATATTATAGAAGAATAAATTTTACCTTTGATAGCATCTTTCCTAGATGCTCAAAACTCAGAAAGATGCATGTACTCTGGGGCACTCGCAGAATGTCAAAGTTTAAGTCTTTGACATTTAATACCAGTTCTGTGCTTCTAAAGATAACTTAAAGCCCAACCAGCGATCTTTTCCATACCTGCAACATCAAACAAGGAGCATTCAAAAGAAAAAAACGTGCACATCAGTAGAACAAACTGAGTTTTTATCACTTCCCAGTAGTTAGACCTTTAAAATAAATATTTCAAGGTAAGGAAAGCAGTTGTATTTGAGATTTGCTTAATCAAAGTTTGGCAAAAAAATCACACCAGCAGTACCACTTTAACCTAAGAAATAATAAGCTAGAAGATCAAATCGAAAACGTACAACGGTTAAAACAACCTTGGTGAAAAGATCCTTTTCTTGTTGATTTCCAACCCTTCATTTTTCACCTCCTTCTCCACAATTTCAAGTTGGAAAATAAGAGAGAAGTAAGAAAACTACTTTCATGAATCAATACAGGACACTGATGTACCAAACCTAAGAAAACAGTACCACTTTAATCTAAGAAATAATAAGAAGATCAAATTGACAACGTATAACGGCCAAAAAAAATTCTCAAATATTGGATCCAAACCTAATCAACCATAAAATAAGAACTAAACATTCGCAGTATATCAAAACCCATAAAGACTGACATTCTCAACATATAAATTCAACAACTTTTCCGAAAATGATTCACACCCTTATGTTTTCCCCTATTTCATAGTGATGTACTACTAAACTTTCCTAATGTTTTTAAATGGTAGCTCATAAGATCCTTCTCTAAAAAACCGCAAGTATGAATACCTTAGCATGATGCTTAAGTACCAGAAACTTTTTGAGCTAATTTGTCACCACTAAGACCACCACCACCATATTGAAGAATACTCAATAAAGCAAAAACATGACCCACAAATCAAACCCAAAATTACACAAACTAAGACTGAAATTCAAGCTCATACACAATAAACATAATCCAATTATTTCATCTATTTAATATGTCAAACCCAACATCAGTAACAGAAAAACAATAAACAGGATCCAACATCAGATCAAATAAAATTACTCAATCATGCTTATAATCACCTCATCAACATACCAATCATCTAAATACAAACCCTTGAACAAACAATTATTCTAAGCACACCCATCATGCTTATAATTTCTTTAATACCATAAAAAAATCAAATTACTTCTAAGAAATGTAAATAAAAGTTATACCTGATGAGGATCTTCAAGAAATGCAACTTCACCTAATTCAGTTTGTAGAAGATCAAATAAAAAACATATAATAGTTAAAACCTTATCAAAAAAATAAATAATAGAACAAAAAAAACAGAAATTTAGAAAAACTATTGCAAACCCTGATGAAGATCTTAAAGAAATGCAACTGTACCTGATGAAATTGGTACAAAATCAAACAAAAAACAAATAATGAATAAAACCCTATCAATAGACAAAACATAAATAATGGATAAAAAAATATAAATTCAGAAAAATTAAATTGCAAACCCTGACCTGATGAAGTTTGTTTTGAAGAAAAAGGCTAAATTGAAACCCTAACAACGAATTACCAGAAAAATAATTGATTACAACTCTAATATCAAAGATGAAAAGAAAAATGGCTAAATAAGAGAACATTTTTGAGTTAAGATGGAAGATGAAAATGGTTTCAGATCGAACATAATGTACAAAGATAAGACTATTTATTAGTCATGGTGGGAGATTTCTTCTTCGATTAATAATTCAACCAATTTGTTCTTCAGGAGAAACGGCTTGGGATTTTGGTTGTCTGCAAAACGAAAAGGATAGAAAAGGTAGGGAGATAGAAGAGGTGATAAAAACAAGAGATAAGGTTGTCTTCTAACAGCCGTTCACTTCAACCCTGTTTAGATCCAGCCATTGCCGCTCAGAAAAATCTACCATAGATACATCGTTATTCATCGGTAGCGGAATGGGCAGTAGTTTAAGGGCTAAAATAGTAAATTATTTCACGACCGTTTTTAACGCTCGATGATTTTTTCTGTATTTTTTCTCACTCCGCGACGGTATTGATCAGTTAAAAGTCAGCAACCGTCAGTATGGGCCGTTTCTGTGGGTGGTGAAAACACAATTTCTCACTAGTGGTTCCGGCTGTAAAAGAAAATTTCGGTGATGATATTTTTTTCCCTCGAACCGGATTTTCTTTCTCTATCCTTTTATTTGTTGCCCGAGTTTTTTCGATAACATTGTTTATGCCAAAAAATCTTTTCGACTAAACAACCAATCATATTCTCACATATCAATTTAAAGTTGAAATCGAGTAACACCCAAACATCTTTGTATTGATTTTATAAAATCACTTCTGTGCCAAACATAAAATCTTTTCTGTACGATGCATATGATTACTCAAATTTAACATCTTTGAGCTATCATTTTTACAAATTGATTAATTAAGTACAAAAAATCCTTCCATAATATAATTACTTCTCCTAGATTCATACCTAAAAAAATCTTCTCTTTCTTTCTGAGGTTTTTCTTCCTATTTTTTTCCGACCC
>JAJJMC010009346.1:1812141-1939934 GCA_023531435.1 Papaver californicum | reverse complement strand
AAATAAACATGCTTATGTAAATAAACTTTTCACTTTTTGTATCTTGCAAAATTGAATTCTTCCAATTTTTTCTTTTAAATTTTTTCAACCATATCCATTCTTTTCTTAATAAAAATGTTTCTTTCTTGGACGACTTATTTTTGAAATTAAAACCTTTTTTCCTTCATCAGGTAGGATAAATCCTTTAATCGCCCCTCCTTCTAGCGCCAAATTTTTTATGCCAAAAAATCTTTTCGACTAAACAACCAATCATATTCTCACATATCAATTTAAAGTTGAAATCGAGTAACACCCAAACATCTTTGTATTGATTTTATAAAAAATCACTTCTGTGCCAAACATAAAATCCTTTCTGTACGATGCATATGATTACTCAAATTTAACATCTTTGAGCTATCATTTTTACAAATTGATTAATTAAGTACAAAAAATCCTTCCATAATATAATTACTTCTCCTAGATTCATACCTAAAAATATCTTCTCTTTCTTTCTGAGGTTTTTCTTCCTATTTTTTTCCGACCCTCTCTTTGTTGTTTGGCTTCTTCTATTTATAGATTTATTTACTGGGTCCCTCTTTGTGCAACGTGTCATTTTCTCCAGTTTGGTCATCGTTCCTTGATCGATTCTACTTTGGGTCGATGCTCTCTTGTCATTTTATCCAGTCTTGTCGTCATTCTTGGATTGCCTCTTCCTTGGTTCGATCCATTTTATTTCGATGTACCCATCGTTCCTGTATTTCCTCTTTTATCTGGTGCGATCACTAGGTGACAGATCACTTTTAATTGCTTCTTGGTTCGATGTCTTATATATTCGACACGTGTCTTCCTATCTTTTTAGACTTCTATTATCTCGATCATTAAAATAATTGGAGTAATTATTACCTTTACTTTCTCGATTATCAAGATAAAAAAGTAATCATTATTCTTACTTTTTCGATCTTCCATCATTTAATGCTGTTTGTTTTATTCGATGTACTTCAACTTTCTCGATCATATGTGTCCTTCATGCAATCCATTGTTCAGATGCTTCGTGTCTTTTTGATATTTGATATTTTTAATATTGATTGTGTGGTTCTCGCTCTTTTTAATTTAGTTGCTTCCTATCTCGATCTTCTTCCACGTGTCATGCTTCTTTTATTTACTAACAAACATCATGGAGACATAGTTATAAGAATAAGGAAACAAAATCACCAACTTTCACGATAATTTTTCTTCCCTTTGTCCGTCAGAGAGAATAAGAGTGATGAGGAGATCATGTTTGATTTTTTTTCATAAAAACTTGATACACCTTTCTTATTTCTAAGGCTAGAATATATATTCTTATCTTAACCACCGAAAATCTTATCCAAATCTCGTCTGTTGCTGCTAAAATTCTGATTTAAAATTTAAAGGAGTGAGTGTCTTTATCCAACTTGTAGGTGTTTTTAGTCAAATATTTGAGGTGCCTTTAACATTTTTGAAACCAACTCTTTCATAATTATTAATTCTACAAAAACTACCTATAAAACATAGAAAGAAACAATATTAGTACAAAAACTGAGTACCAATAATACACCATTGAGATCAAATAAGATACATAAATATATGTATCGTGCCTAAATATGAAATGATATTTTCAATCAAGATTTCACAAAGAAAATACATACTGAAATTTTTCATAAACCATACATCTTATTAAAGAAAAAAACTTTCACTTTCACTTCTTAAAAAGATAAAGATGTAGGATGAGAAATCACAAAGAAGGAAAATTAGGGAGAGAAAAGAACAAAGGATAAATTTAGAAAGAGAAAACCATTAGAATAAGACATATCACGTGATTCTAAACGACTTAGGTGCATATGTGCTTAGAATTTTTTTTATCACTTTGTCCAGCTAACCACGCCACATGAGAGCAGGAGAAGATTAAGGCGGAGAAAAAAGAATAACATTTTTGTAATAAAATGGATCGGAAGAAAATAAATAAAACGTCCTATATTGTGTTGTGGTTGTATCTTTCTCCGAGCTTTAGACTTTTTGTTATATTTGCTTATCTGATAATAAAAAATATGTTAATAGTTTTCTTTTTACAATTTTTATCCGACAATACAAACCAATTTGTTTGTTGAACTAGGATTTTAATCCGTTTTTTAAATAAGGAAGAGTTTTAGGATTTATAATTTCTTTTTTCTAACTCTAGAATTGTACTGCGTTAGCCTTTGTAAAGGAACGTTAATGGATGACATCTAGAAACTAGAACACCAATATCGTGCCACTATGACACGTGTTATCCACTATGACACGGTTATCTGCCAGTAGATTAATAAACAAAGATCCTTTCCTGTTATGTAATATCTGCCCTAGATAATTATAGATGGCTGACCACGATCTCCTAAGGTCAAAGCTATTAACCGACCAAGATTAGTATAGATAATTGTTATCCATCAAACGATAAAGTTGAAACTCCATGAAGCTAATTATAGTGCCATGTGTCCATATGATATGGCACTTACATATACGTATGGGGTTGCCTATAAATACCTCTTGTATGTATCAGATTCAAAAGAGAGTTAATGAGAAAATGAAAAGCTCTCGTTTCTCTTTGATGTTTCGGTATTTTAATCATAGTTCAAGTTTATTAACCATCCTGCTCCTATGATGTAGTACTTAGACGTAGTAATTCATGTTTAAAGTATAGTAGGGAGTAGATAAATATGTAATACGTTATCAGCACGAATCGTTCTATATTTAACGAATCGTTCTATATTTATCGGTATACGATTTACTCAATATGAAAGTTGATAAAAGGATAATTCTCTTTAATTCTAGCATATTTAATTACTGTTAAGTAATTTATATATAATTTTTATTAAGTCTAACTTATAACTCTAGTATATTTAATTATTGTTAAATAGTTTATATGTATAATTTTTAAGTCTAATTTGATTTCCTATTTTATTAGGATTTATTAAAAATAAGTTAGATAACTCGCGACATCTTATATATGCTACGGAAGGCATAAATTATTTTTTATACAAAGAGAAGTCCAAATAGGTATGTATTTAAAATAACTTATATTTGTGATGTTATTTGATTTCCAAATTTAGCCAAATATTTGAATTTTACAGCATTTGTTATTTTCCTCATTAATCGGACAATGGGAGGTTTTTACGCATCCTTTTTGGATGGCATAGAAAATAATTTCCTTCGTTGTTTCGCCATTGATTTTTGCGGTGTATAGTTTGGCTTGAATTTTGAGAAGAAATATATGTGTCGTACAAATGCTACGACGGGAAATAAGGAGAGCGGTAATTTTTCGCGCCCTTATGTGTTTCCTCTAGCTTTACGATATGCTTAATATATGCGCCTCTTATATCGACGAGATTTAAAAAGCTAGTGCATGATATGCATTTTGTATATGTTGTGATAGCAACAACGAGAGCTGCATATTTTAACCGCGCCTCGTAGATATACAAACGTCGAGCGATAATGAATGTTCATTTCTTTAAATGATATTAAGAGTTAATATCTAATCTTCTCATCGCCTAAACTATTACCAAAAATTACAAATTTGTTGAATTAAATTTGCATCAGTGCCTATGCAAATAAGTCTATTTTTGACAAACTGAAAGAACGACAAATGAGGAAAATGCACAATGTGGTAGGCATATTTACATATGAGAACCACAATGAATTTTCGAATTTAGGGACCTGATAAGCACCGCACCACTAGAAGTGGAGAAATACAGAACGGTAGCATGCATAATAATTGGTTAAATAAGTCATCTTTGAGTATGGTCGAGCTCTGCTATCGTTGTGGCAGAAAAGACACATATGCAGAAATACAGAACGGTAGCATGCATAACAATTGGTTAAATAAGTCATCTTTGAGTATGGTCGAGCTCTGCTATCGTTGTGGCAGAAAGGACACATATGCGCACCTGAAGTGCCGTTTATAATTTTTAATCTCTATCGGTTGTCTTGGCAGGAATGGAACTGATATTGAGATAGTTTATATGTTCAAAAAATTTACTTTACAGTTTATTGTTGATTTTACATGGCAATATAAATTCTTAAAATTATTCCAGCTGGATAGTAAACGAGAAAGGAAACCTGATCAATTATCTCTCTTGGGTCACGTGTTATCGTGTCAGTACCCAGTTGCTACCTTGACAGGTAGGGTAATACGGAACTGGAAGCTCTGTTAATGAGACATTCCCGCCTAGATCAGGGGGAAAATCGTCGACGATATTGGTTAACTCCAATTGTGTCTCATCTAAATTCTCACAGCAATAAGTGCTTCAGGTGTTGGAGATTAATTTGTTTCTAGATTTAGCAGGAGTACTCTAGTTATATTCGGCATAAATTAAAGTCATTGCAAGGCATGCCATGGAATCGCAGCGATTATTTCGTATGGAAACATGTTTACAAGCATAGATGAAAAACCTCTAATATGAGGTATATGTCGATCTAATCAGATAATGTCCATATTCGTTTTGAGTGATGAGTTGATAACTCCTGACGAGGAGCATATCCATAAGAGTTGCGTTGATATCTCATGAGAAGAATATCTGCATAATGAAATTTGGTACCAGTGGATTAAAATATCCTCATACTCTATAGAATGATGTAAGATCGTTATTATCTGATTATTACCTGGTTGTCGATAATGTTCATAGTAGTTACTGAAATCATTGTGGATAAGTATCCCCCTTTGCAAAGGAATTATCAACAAAGTTTATAGGATTGGAAAATGTGGACCTTGATCCATATTGAGTTATTTTCTCACTTGTATACGTTTTTAGGACCTTAGTCTTAGCATCAGTTACAAATTTGATGCTTATAAAAACGCATGATGAGAAAATTAAGGTCGTTTGTTATACCGCGCCACCCTTGACAACGAGTTTCCACTGACATCAGGTTGATGGAAGTATATTCTGGTAGTCATACATGACTCGACATATCACCTGAGTGATCACTGTGTATCTATACTCATTTAGATTTTAAATGAAACTCTTGCTTGTTAATTAGTCATTGATGTTGTATCATTTTGGTAATACTCTAGGCATTGATGGTAAGTAATTTTGTTGCGCGTTTGTATTTATTGAATGGTTTTAACCATTGTCATGTTTCTATTTTGGGGACGTGTTGTATTCCACTGCGGTTTCTACTGCAAGAAGATTTGTAAATTTTATAAGAAAGTTTTCCTACCGTTCAGGGGAGGAAATGCTATCGCCTGAAAAACGGCATGAAGTATTCTGGTTTACTCAAATATAGACCAGGATGCCTCTCATCTTGACGTTTTCAGCAATGAAAGACATGCAGTAGATTTGGTATCTTCAGAAATTGCAAATCAAGTTGCTTCCTTGAAAAACCGTGAATGTGGCAGCAAGTGTGTCATTTAAAACACACCACAAACGTGGATGATTATTTGATTCAAACTATTCTGCTCCTCTTGAAAAGAAAATACAATAACAAACATATGGACGACATTATTTATGGAAATCCCCTCATTTTGAGGTTCCATAGCTTTTGTGAAGACATTCTCTTATCAAGAGAACTATACTCGGAGAAATCTGATCTTTATTTGATAGTCTTTAAAAGAACTGGAGGAAATGCTATCGCCTGAAAAACAGCGTGAAGTATCCATGTTTACTCAAAGATATACCATGATGTATCTCATCTTGATGTTTTCAGCAGTGAAAGAGATGCAGAAGATTTGATATCTTTAGAAATTGCAAATCAAGTTGCTTCCTTGAAAACCTGTGAATGTGACAGCAAGTGTGTCATTTAAAACACATCATAAGCGTGGATGATTAGTTGATTCAAACTATTCTGCTCTTCCTGAAAAGAAAAAACCAATACAAATCATTTAATGATAAAATTCTTTTAGAGACTATCAAAGAAAGATCAAATTTCTCTGAGTATAGTTCTCCTAATAAGAGAACGTCTCCGTAAAAACTATGGAACCTCAAAATGAGGGGATTTCATAAGGTGATAGGCGCTTAATTTATATATTTATATCACTTAATCTATATTTACTAATACTTCAATTTATACTAATAACATATTTTTATTTATTTTTAGGTTATACACTAGAACCCGAAGTTGCAATAAAAATATAGTCAATTGGACCAAATTGCTGCTAATACAGATGTCCGATGGAGGGAGCCGATTCACGCTGGTTCATGTATATACAAAGATCCATTCAATATAAAACAGATGTCATGCATTCACCATTATATGTCAATTCAGTACATAGGTCACTTCTGGATTTGGGGTTTGGCACGTAGTTCAAATCACAGTACAGAGAGGGCATGACTAGAGAGGAAGACATTCATCTTGTCAGTGAGGCTATCCGCTCTAGCATTTTCAATGATCTAGGAAGCGGTAGCAATGTTGATTTCTGTGCGATAACCAAGGACTGCTGCTGATACAGAAGCAGTCACGGACATGGGTCATGTGAGTGCTCCGTTGGTGCTTGGTGGAGTTGATGTCACTGGACTTCATTTGCATACTATTTACCCACATGGTTCAACTGATAGTCTTCCTTATGCCATGATGGGTTCTGGTTATCTTGCTGCTATGGCCATAGAAAAGAAGTAGACCATTCTGATTTGGTAAGGCGTGTTTGTTATGATGTGGGTCCATCCAACACATAATTGTGGAGTTAAAACGAAAGAAATAGATTGGGACGTCTATCCTAGGTTCTGTAGATAGAGGAAGTGAAAGTCTAACATAAGCACATGGGAGAGAATTAGGCATGCGTATTAGGTGGTGGAGACATATGGTTTTTGGGCTGGACCTAGCTATGAGGGATGTGAGAATAAGCGTTGGGTTTCGTGACAAAACCCTAGTATAAAACAAAAAGAAGAAAAGCAGCCACTGACAGTCCGGATTGGAGGGGGGTTTTCCTGTATACTTTTTTAGAGGTCGGAGACGGTAGAATACAGAGATAAAGTGGAGAGTCCGAAATTTCCCGTTCTTGCTACAATATTGGTTTAATCTTCTCCTCTACTTTTCTTAATTATTTTTATGGGTTTTAAGAAACCCATCTCCATGTTCTAATTAATTTGTAGCTAGGGTTTAATGTTGAAAACACTTAAAGTTTTAGATCAATTAAATAAAATATTTGATACAGACTATTTTGATTTGAATAGATTAATTCCATGATTTTGATTTATTAAATTTCATTAAACAATTGTGACGTCTTTTGATGGTACATGCTTGGCCTAGGTTTTTGATGTTCCATGCTTCTGGTATACAGTTGTTATTTTGAAAATCTACTTGTTGCAAATATATTTGTCTACTTATTTGATATTTCATGCTTGGGTTGAATCCTTTGATGGGGTATGCTTAAAATAGTCAGGTATTATTTGTGGACCTATAATTAGTTTCGTACAATTTTCTCGCTAACGCAATTTTATGGTGTATGCTTAGACTTAGAACTTTTGATGCACCATGTTTAGGGCATCCCAGTGATATTTGCGACTCTAAATATTCATGAGTTATGTTTCACTTCAGTAATTAAATATAAATAGTGGTGGATACTGAAAACACTGGTTACCGACTCTCTGTGCTTAATTATTTTATTAGTTTAGTTTGTTTTATTATTTTATTCGTAATTCTAAAAATCCAAAAATATTGTTTCTGATTAGTTGATTAGAGATATTAATTGCAGTATTTCCCCGCTCTCTGTGGGTTCGACCCGTACTTGCCGTTGTCTACTAGTTAGACATCGTGCGATTGCTGTTTATTTAAATAGGGTAATCTAAAACCACATCATAAGGCATGCGTGCAATAGAGAAATTTACGTTCGTAATACAATGATTCTTGCTGACATAGTCAAAGTATCCACTGATACTGCCATAGATGATGTTGGTGTTAAACTTCTCTGTATATGGGAATATCATCAAAGGAATGATTGGTTGAACTGAAAGGAGTCATCCAAGAAGAATAACAAATTCTCACAAAAATGCGTATCTTTGGAACTGCAAAACGAACACTCAGTAATATGTGCTACACTTGGCCACGAGTGGATGTTTGCAGTCCCAGCATCCAAAATGTAAGCCATATTGGCTGCATGTGGGTGTTTGCACATAATGAGAAAATAAGGTCAATTAATGGCACAAAGTCTTTCATAGAAACCTGAGATGGATTACAAAGAAACATATTCCCTATTATAGATGCAATTACCTCTTTGATATTAGTCTGGCAGTCTTTCAAGGGCTCGACATGCATCTAATGGATATGGTTATTTCTCACTGCATGCAAATTCCTGAAGGTTTTCAACTATCAATAGAATTACCATGTCATATGCATATGCTAAAACTTATAAGATGATTTGGACGAATATGGTTAATCGTCTAATCGAATGATTATATTACCTAGGGATATGTGAACCATCTTATATGCTCATAGACTGTGTATTAACTAGATTTGATGTATGCAACATCTACTTTATTGGAACTCCTGAAGAGTTCTCCAAAGCATAAAAATGCTTAAAAAAGGAATTCGAGATGTAAAATCTCGGTAAAACAAGGTCTCAATCTGTCGGTTGAGAATTGTAGCTGAGATTCTATTAATTTTGCCAACCTTAAAGGTTTAGACGTGTTTAAATGGAAAAACTGGCATATTGCAGTTGTGCGATCTCTAACTTGATTGATCGATTTACATCTCAACAAAGGAGATGTATAACTCTATGGTATGTATTACACAAAAGATGTGTAAATGGTACATAGACTGAAATATACTATAGATACCTGATATTGGGTTTGTAGTAAACATGTAAATATGGTTTTATCAAGCACCAATATCGAGACATTGACCCGAAGAAAACTCCTTGATCTTCGTGGTACATCTATGCTAGATCTTTTGTATAAAAGATCGCAAAATATCTCTCACAGAGAAAGGCTAATCAGACTTTTTGAGTTATGATTTTCAACAGGTTTGTTAAAGCAACTAAATATTCTCCTAGTTAGTAGTCTGGTAGTATATGATAACTATTATTCCTCCAGTCGGTCACGATTGTTTAGACAAAGCTATATGAGAATAAAAAGCCGGTACAAGATCATTAAGAAATTACACAGGGGAAAATTAGATCGAGTTTCTCAACTAAAAAAGGTCGCTGAAGACATTAAAGGATGGTTCGTGAACTCTATTATCGGGCATAATGATCAACTGAGAAGGCTACTTATCAGGGGGAGTAAATCCATAGAAGACTATGGATATTGAGCATGTTGGACTTTACGTTGTGTACTCTTTCTCCTTAGTCAAGGTTTTTTTCCAATGGGTTTTCCTTGTCAAGGTTTTAATGAGGCACGCGAGTCCAGTGTTATCCGCAGTTCAAAATGTTGTACTCTTTTTCCTTCGTCCTGGTTTTTTTCCCTTTGGATTTTTCCGGGCAAGGTTTTAACGAGGCAGCATTTGCGGGTCAATCATTGTTCTGAGTACTCATGTTTTCCTACGTTCAGGTTTTGTCCCTATGGGTTTTCCTGACGAGGTTTTTAGTGGGTGATCATCATCTAAATAGATGTATATCATAGATTTTCTTGAGATACGGTTATCAGATAACGTCTATATTATTTGGTTCAGGTTTTTACCGCACACGATTTTTCCTGACAAGAACTTAACAAAGAAAAATGAGCAACATCGTAATTAGCGTTTTAATATTTTAACATTCAGATTTTCCCAAATGATTTTACTGACAAAACTTTATTAAGACAACATGTTCACGAAGGTCAACAAGGCTCGAAGTGTTATTCTTTTTTTCGTTGGTCCAGTTTATTCTATCTGGTAAGGTTTTAATAAGACAATAGATTTTACTATATTCTTTGCTCGGATTTTGTCCCATCAAATTTTACCGATAAAATTTTAATCGTGGCCGTCCAAAGAAAAATATTGTGTAATGTCTGCCCTAGATAATTATAGATGGCTGACCACGATCTCTTAAGGTCAAATCTATTAACCGACCAAGATTAGTATAGATAATTGTTATCCATCAAAGGATAAAGTTGAAACTCCATGAGCTAATTATGGTGCCATGTGTCCATATGATGTGGCACATACATATACGTATGGGGTTACCTATAAATACCTCTTTATGTATCAGATTCAAAAGAGAGTTAATAAGAAAATGAAAAGCTCCCATTTATCTTTGATGTTTTCGGTACTTTAATCATAGTTCAAGTTTATTAACCATTCTGCTCCTATGATATACTACTTAGACATAGTAATTCATGTTTAAAGTATAGTTGGGAGTAGTTAAATATATAACCTTTCCCCAGTTTTTTCTCATTTAGGAAGTCAAAGTTGGCGATTTGAACAACTTTGACGTGAATCGTGATTAGTTAGAACTCTTTTTATTTCTAATTGAAACATCGCAGGCAGCGAACTTTGTTAGTCAATGAAAAAGCTTCAATCTGGAATTGCGGTTAGTAGGTGGGCCATCATCCCTAGTGTTGCGTCGTCTTTGCGTGTGGGCTCTACCATCTGCAATTCGCGTGGCGGCTGTTCGTTACTTCCACATTGACCATACCAATATTGACGGGTTGTTCCTCAGCATCGAAATATTGTAGGGTCGGTTGCTTGTTCCATCATGTGTGAATAGCGGTTAGTAGACACCCTACGAGAGCAAATTTAATTCGACTAAGCTGGGGCAAGTTGCCTGTTGCTTTTGGCCCACCCCCTTAAAAAATTAAGGTCTATTTGGTATTGTTTTCAAAAATAGTTTTTTATTTTTAAAAATAGAAAAAATAAAAAAGGGGAAAAACATGTTTAGTGGAGATGTTTTTAGAAAATATTTTTTTTATCTATTTTCTATTTTTAAAAATGAAAAAATAAAAACGATTGATAATCGTTTTTCGTGTTTTCTTTCACTGACCGTTTATCTGACTCTCGCTGCTTGATCTTTGATCTTTTCCTTTAATTTTCCATCACCACCACCGTAACCAGCAACACAATCACCACCATTTTCTTACACTCATAAAAGTTTGGGTTGTTCCATTTGATGACGCCCTAGATTTTTTCATTAGTGTTGATTTTGATTAGAAAGAGATCCCTCTTTCTCTGTGCTCATCCTTACTCTGTTTCTTCTCAATCTAACTATTTTTAATTTATCTGTTTGCATGTAGATGTGGCCAGACTTGATACAAAAATCAAAGATGGAGGTTTAGATGTGATTGAACCTATTCAAAATCAGGTCCTTACTTTATGTTTTCTGGAATTCTCATGAACCTGTTCAAAATCAGGTCCTTACTTTATTTCTTGATGACTACATTTTTACTTTAACTTTCTTGATTTGTTTTTAGTCCAAATTAAACTAAACATAATCATGCAAAATGGGGTTTTGTAATTTTGCAGTTTGAGTTTGAAGAAAGGAATGATTTAGTAAAATTTGTAAAAACTGTAGCAGAATCTGGTTTATATGTTCATCTTCGAGTCGGTTCTTACGTTTGTGCTGAATGGATTTATGGGTAAATTTCCCACACTTGCTCAAATTAATCATTTCTCAATTGACCCAATTTTGATTAAAAATGTGTTAATTTTTATTGTTTTGGGATTCTAGAGGATTTCCCATATGGTTGCATTTCATATCAAGGGATTCAATTCCGAACCGATAATGAGCCATTCAAGGTTTAGCTTCTTTACTCTTTTTCAGTACAATCGGTATCTATTCATTTCATTTATGTGTTGAAGTTTTTCAAGAATTGAGTATTTATTTGTTCTGAAATTTCTTGTTTTAGAGAGAAATACAAAAATTCACAGCCAAGATTGTGAGTATGATGAAAGAAGGGAAACTTTTCGCTTCTCAAGGAGGGCCGATTATACTTTTACAGGTTGGTTTTCATTTTTGTGCCACTTCAACTTCGTCGTCAACTGCCACTAAGCAACTTCTCTTCTCGGTTTGCAGATTGAAAATGAGTATGGAAATATCGATAAGGCTTAGCGGTCTGCTGCTAAATCTTACATTAACTGGGTAGCAGGCATGGTTATCTCCTTAGACACAGGGGTGCCATGGGTTATGTGCCAGCAAGAGAATGCTCCCGATCCAATCGTGAGTTCAGTTTTTCATTGAGAAAAACGTCTGAAACGAGTTAAAGTTTTATCATTTAAGATTGTATATCCAATTGGTTCTTGAGGATATTTGATTTCCTGACACTAGTAATTTTAACAAAACATCGCAGATCAACACTTGCAATGGCTTTTACTGTGATCAGTTTACTCCAAATTCTGGCAAGAACCCAAAGATGTGGACTGAGAACTGGACTGGATGGTAAGATGTTTTCCTTATTTTGAATGTCTGTTGACACTCGACTTCTGAGTTGTTCTATGGGTTTATTATATCCAATTTCTTAGTAACCTTTCAACGACATGTTACATGTACTAGGTTTCAAACTTTCGGCGGTGTTGTTCCTTACAGACCAGTGGAAGACATTGCATTTTCCGTGGCACGTTTTTTTCAAAGAGGCAGAACATTCCAGAATTACTACAGGTACTTAACTTTCATTGAAAGCTTTTTTGTTATTTTTATTTGTAAATCTTATGTTAGTTAGCTTTTTGGTATCTGTATTTGTAGTGCTTTCTTATAAACAGTATCATGGTGGGATAAACTTTGGTCCTACTTCTGGAGGACCCTTTATAACCACAAGCTATGACTATGATTCTCCAATAGATGAGTATGGTAAGTTTGTGCATCCAATGCTTACGTTTTACGAGCTCATTTTGTATTTGAACGTATAATCCGTAAAATGTAATAACATGTCTATAAAACAAAAGCAGGAGTATGTTATGCTTTTCTTGCCAACATAGGAACTCAATCTGATGTAACTGTGAATTTCAATGGCAATTCATATCATTTACCTGCATGGTCTGTCAGCATCCTACCTGACTGCAAAAACGTAATATTCAATACCGCAAAGGTTTGCCTTAACAACTTGCAAGACACAATTATTGTCTTCTATTATTCTAGTGACTTGGGGTCTATCATGGGATTGTTTGTGTGTACTAGCATGTATGTGCTCATACTTGGCCTTATGATGCTTTTGTTATGTGGCAGATAAACTCCCAGGTCGTGAAACAAAAATTCCATCGTCAGTCTAATGATAAGATTGATAACTCTGCAGGAGAGTTTCAGTCATGATGGAGTTGGTTTGTTGAACCCGTAGGTATATCAAAGAGCGATGCTTTCTCAAGAAAAGGTCTAGTTGAGCAAATAAATACGACATCTGATGTTAGTGATTATTTGTGGTATTCGTTAAGGTATAGAAGCTTAAATACTTTCTTAAGTTCCTAACTTATCTTGATTTGTTTGATGTGATAAAGTTTATTAATTGTAATATTTTGGCAGTACCGAAATCAGAGAAAACGAACCACTTATTCAAGGTGATAGTCAGCCTGTTATTCATGTCGAATCACTTGGCTATGCTCTTAATGTTTTCGTCAATGGGAAGCTTGCAGGCACTGCCCGTAACTGTATAAAACCCACTTAGTTGTGTGGAAGCAAATAGTTCAGTTTCCTCTCTATTATTTTTAAAATGCATTGTTTTCTTACTTTTATCTGCTATTAAGTGATTTTTAGGTAGTGGAAAAAGAATTAGTGGCAAAGTGAAAATCAGCCTCGAGGTACCCATTACTCTGGTACCAGGGAAGAACAACATTGACCTCGTGAGTGCAACAGTGGGACTCCAGGTCTGTCCTAATCTTGATTGAAAAGCAGAAATTTCTTCATAGCAACTGCTAATGCATTGAGCTAGTTGTAATGTTGGAAGGGTCTTAATACATAAATGACTAAATTTGCCTGAAGTACATGTTTGAGTTATTCCTCCATAGAAATGTGACCTCATGCAATGTTTTCTTTTTAGAACTATGGAGCATTTTATGAATTAACGGGTGTTGGTATTACCGGTCCAGTCACGGTAAAAGGATTGAAAAACGGAGCAAGTCTGGATCTATCCTCAACTAAGTGGACATACCAGGTCTGTCTCTCAGAACACTGCACATTTTTATTTATTAGTTGGGGATGTAACTATCATCTTTTTTCCTTATCTTATATTTTGGCAGATTGGACTAAAAGGTGATGAATTAGGTTTGTATGATGGAAGTTCTTCAGAATGGGTCTCAGACTCTACCATGCCAAAAAACCAACCTTTGACGTGGTACGTGTTACATTAGTGTTAAATTATCTTTCAGGTTCTGATCAGTTTACTGCATTACAGTAAGTTCTGTTTAGTGCATTCAGATAAAAAATATATTTCTTAGTTATTCATCGCTTCAGTTTATATATTTTTTTATATGTAGTGACAGAAAAGTTGTTAGGCGGGTAGGCAGTTAAAATATAACACACTGTGAGCTTCTATTTAGTTTTCCTCTTATTACAATTGTGTTTTTTGCCTGTTGGTGTATGTGTATATGCTCGATTTCTCCCTCTATTTTCCTCTTATTAAGAGTGCAATGTTACGATATAAACTTGTTGTAATGTGTGAAGTATTTGTGCAAGCTTATAACTAATTTTGAGTTGTTTTGAAAAAAGTCTTATAACTAATTTTTGAATTATCAATTTTAACTTATAACTAATTTTTAAAAAATATGTTTTTGAAAACAGTCCTACCAAACAGCTTTTTAAAATTTATTAGAAAATAAAATAAAAAAAGATATGTTTTAAAATACTAGAAAATGATTTTTTAAAATTGTTTTTCAAAATCATACCAAACACGTCCTGAGATTGCAAGTATCTTAGCTCAGTGGCACATGTCTATAAAATGTTGTTTTCTTTTTCCCGATCAATGGGAATTGGGGTGTTAAGTCTAAATCAAATTGGGCATCAACTTGCAATAATTTTATCACCTTGCAAGAGAAGCACAACATCGATTTGCTCAATCAAAATGGAAAGTCCAGTTGTTTATACAGCATCCTGCTAAGGTGCTACCCCTCTTTAAAGAGGAGCTAGTGAATTTATGAAAATAGACTAAAATGAAAAAATAATAGCGAAACTTTTAAAAAAATAGAGGGAAAAAAAATAATAGCAAAACCTTTTTAAATAAATAGAGGGAATACCAGATATTTTCAAGTATTTTTTAACAAAATCATAGTAACTTTATTTTAAAGTTTTTACAAATATACCAAATGCAATGTTTGTACTCACTTTTAAAGCTCATGTGTTTGGTATATCAAGAAATTGCACGCCCTACTTACTTTCAAATCCCTATTGTAGATATAAATTAGCACAAGACAATTTAAAATTTGTTTCACAACTTTTGGTAATATTTTGGTGCATTCTATTTTTTTTATACGGGGAATGACTACATAATTATTCTTTTCTACTTTCTAAATTTTAATTTAACTACTTTATCTAATTTGAAATAGGTGGGACACAAGATTACAACATATAAATAAATGACATGATCAACAACTATAGCAACAAGATCAGTTTCAACCATCTTTAAATTTCAAATTTTAACTTGTTAATAAGAGGTAGACCAGAGGAAGCCTGGGGATTCCCTTGTCTTCATAATTTTGTGCCCGTGCTCCATACTGGCAGGGATATACGGTAGATTCTTATTATATATTCTTTTAGATTATTTTGGTCTAAATTGTTTAGCCCAAAGCAAATGATTTATAATATTTTATCATGCCCATTGAGGCGGGGCTTCGTCGCACGTCCATCCTTTTAAAAGTTTCGATAAACTACTATGTAATTAGTATTCATATAGTTAAAACAAATTTTATGCAACTAAAAAAAGATAATACACTTACATCTTATTAAATAGCCGATAATTCTAAAAGTATAATAGTATTTAACCCGTGCTATGCAACGGGTACGAATAAAATCGGTACCCATTTGTTGAGGCGGGGATTCACCCTGCACCTATTCCAGAAGAGGTCCCAATTAACAACTGCAGATAATTGATCAGTTTGGGATTGGTTAGTCTAGCTAGGTCAACGACTGACCAATCTTCTACAAAGCAGACTCAGCTATGCTTGTAACATCCTCTAGATAACAATTATCAGTTTGGGATTGGTTAGTCAGCCATCGGAATGTAGACTCTCTTTGAGCTCCCTGAATTTGAACAATTATGTTGCGCTTGCCCTTAATGTCTCACAATCTTTGCTTCAAGTCTTACTTTCTCTACCATAAGTCTCGCATCGTCCAGATTTAGCCGACATGATCTCCCGAAAAATGCTCAATTTTTAATTGTTATTCAAATACCCCATTCGACATAATACATTATCCATGTCACATTTCACTACTCTTAATATAATATTACATTAAAAGATGGAAATAGTTTAAAATACAAGTCAACTGAACGGGAATTGGGGTGACTGAATCACCTATGATATACTTTATATGGAAACAACCTAAAATGCAAGTCAACTGGATAATATACAGCAAACCATAGATATACATCTTCAACGTACCTTGTAATTTAGCCAGAGGACATATTTCAAATGCTTCTAACGGTACCAGCTCCAATTCAACCTCCTACTGTCCCTAAATACAATAAAACAGCGATAAAAATAAATTAATTATTAGAGAAGCTGGTGTAGAAGTTAGTTGGAAAATTCCGTAGTTTCACGATTCATATTGATACTGTCAGTTCAAGCTCAGCAATTTGGCATGCAGTGGCGTGGCAAATTTGGATTTGAAGAATAAAGCTATCTTTGGTGGTCTTTTGTGTCTGATAAGGCTAGGTTTATAACGGCCATATATCTGGAAGTTCAAAAGAATGGCAGTACTGCTAATATACTGTGCCTTTTCCAAGTTCTTACACAGGAATGGCAGTATTACTAATACAACGTGCCTTCACTAAAACCTACAATAAGTGAGTGAACAAAACAAAAACCCTAATTACTTCTATTCCTTGAGCCAATTCAATCCCATACCTGCTGACACCAATATAAACTTAGGATATAAAAACTGATACAGCAGTATATAACTTCTTAAACATAAGAAAAAGGTTAGAGACAGATTTTGCCCATTTATCAAGTTCAACATCACCTCAAAACATCAGGTAATGGAAGTTTGTCTCCATTAAGTTGAGCCATTCAGTTTCCTACAGATCCCTCGCAAAACTTCATGACAATGCATCTAGAAGTACATCGCAAGCCACATGAATCATTATAAATAAGATGTTAAGCTCAAAGAACATATGTTTACACTCATCAAAAAATAAACGAAACTGATAACAACAAAAATTAATGTGAACAACCTTCCCATTTGTGTCTGAGATATCATGAAGCCTACAAACACTTTGTATCCCTAGGTAAGTAGAGAAGAGATTTTGAAACCTACCCACTACAGCCTGCATGTGATCCTCCTTGACAGGATGAAGCAATTTGACAACTACTTCATGTGAGCCTGCATGTGATCAGCTAAACGATGGTGAGTTGCTAGCCAAACATCTACTAACCGACCGCGCCCAATCATATGCTTAAGTTTTAATGCAGAAAGTTCAATCCATGGACTACTAATCTGATTTGGTGTTGCTACCACAATTTTTAAATTCTCTGGGTCTCCCTCAAACAGTTCAAATTCAAAAGCATCAGCAACTGAATTGGAGTTGTTGGACATTGTTGTTTGTTCCTGCCAAAAATAGAAACCCATACAAAGTTTTGAACTTTCATATACAAAAGGTAATTCTAAAGGAAACCCAGTTTGATCATAGCATTAATTCAAGTCAAACACTAAAAATCATATCAATTTAGTGAACCATTCAAAATTATTCCAAAATTAAAAAATTATGGAGAAGACCCATTTTTCATCATACTAACAGTAAAGAGAGAGATTCTGTGTAAAGAGAAGATAGAGCATGAGCAAATACACAAACATGTACATATAGAGAGGCATGTCAAAAACATAAATTTTTAGGGCTAATAATCACAAAATTGAAAGCAATCTTGTACAAATTAACCTTCATATATCCATAAAAATTGCCCTAAAATCAACAATTGAAGCAACTCTGAAAAAAAAAAATATCGAACCTGCAAGTTCCTCTCGCAGAAAACATCCTTCTAAGAAGAGCAGTGGTTTCCCCAGCAAACATAGGGTCAATAATAGCATGAACTTCACCAGAAGACTGCTGAATAGCACACACGATGAGTCTGAATCACAGAAAAAACAGCAAACTGTCAGCTCTCTACTCAACCTCAATCTGTTGTCATTTTCCTTGCAACATAAAACCTAAAACTTTGAGTACCCAAAATTTACTGATTAAGAAAATTTATTCCTCCATCAAAACAGAAAAAAAAATAATCAAACAATAGTGAAAAGGAAGTTAAAAACTCTCACAGCCAAACGTATACTCTAGACACCAATATAACCAAAGTTTTTGAATCACACAGCTGCTAGAATGGTGGTTGGGATTTGGATTTGGTACCCAGTTCTCAGGTTTGAATGAATTCAGTTATAATCAGTTGTCATTAATGGTGTTACAGATTTAGGGATTTAGGTTTATAAATCCACTTGAAATTAATTGTAATGTATTATATCCAGGTATATATATTTACAAACTTTAAAATAGAGAAAGCGGAAGAAACAACTCACCATGTAGTAGCTTTGTAAAACACCTCCAGTTTGGATGAAACGTAAGACATCATAGGCAACCTCTTCGGTAGATCTGTGTGGATCAGGAGCACCCCATGCCTTGAACCATCCTACCCAATTCTTTGTCCATATCCTGGGACTTTTATGATTGTTTGGCGTGAAATCATCGCAATAGAATCCATTGCAGGTATTGATCTGAAAACATTGTCTGTTTCATGTATTAACCAGGGATTAATTAATATAATTAAATTCACGCAAAGTTTATCAATTTTTCTAGAGTAGTGAGTTACTAAGCATGCGTACCATAGGCTGCGGAGCATCTTTCTGTTGGCACATCATCCATGGGACATCCACGTTCTGTGATAGAGCCATTTTTGCTGCCCACTCAATGTAAGTCTTGGTTGTTGCACCATAATGGTCGTTGACATTCCCATATATATTCTCAATTTGTTTATGACTAACAATTAGATCCGAATACATCTTTAAGGATAATAGTAATACTACTAAGAACCAAGGCAACCAAATCAAACCTGACCAAGGATAATAGGTCCTCCTTGTGGTGCGAATAGTTTTGCTTCTTTGCATAAGTTGACGATGTAGGTAGTGAATGTTTGCATCCCATTCTGCAAAAATTAGTTTTTAGCAAGTCCTCAAATTGAAAATTGTTGAAATCACCATAGAAAACACAAACTAATGAAAATTAATTAATGAGCAAAATCGCTCTAATCCCATAAAACGTTAATGATTTAATTAATTAGATCAGAAAACCTCACAAAAAATTCTATATCTGATCTTATTGCAGGTTGGATGAAGGACAGATTCAACACCTTTAGCTGCGGAGCTAACTTGGAGGATATGGAAAGTAAATTGAGGTGTTCTGTCCACAATATTTTATCGCTTCCAACAGTCTAACACATGCTTAGGTAGTTATGCACACACAGTCCACAATCGTTTTAACAGTCTTTTTGATAAAAAAACGAGCCGCGGCAATGTTGCATAGCCTGATCGGAGGCTAACACTCATGCCCATGTAGAAATATATGGTCTACCACCAACCTCTGACAGAAAGATTTCAGTCCAATTGTTGATCCAAATAATTGTTAGTCAAATCCTTCATAGAAGAACACAAACAATATTTTCTATGGCATTAATTCATCACCAGGAGATAATTGCTCTCAAAAAGAATACACCTCAAAAAAATTGTTGCCTGCTTACATCAATGGAGCTTCAATATGCCTAGTGCAAGATTAGAGGTTGATTATCCCAAAAACAGGTACTGCAATTAAAGAAAAAAAGAACTTACAGGATCTACATATAACGGTAACACCGGAAGTAATTCCCTATTACTAAACTCAGCATCAGCAAAAACAGGCCCTGTAAATACAATATATGCAATTTTTAGGTAATAAAATTAACAAATTAAGATAGAAAAGCTTTGGAAAATTATACCTGTTTGGGCAACATGGCGATTCGTGACGATAATCCCATGCTTTTTATCAACCACGAATCGGGTACCGATAGTTACAACAGCTTCCTGTATATCAAATCTTCTAGTCGCTCTTATACTTATGTGAACCACAGACTCAAGAACCTTGTTTATTGTTGTTTCCCAATCATTGTAAATAATATCCAAAAAACCTAAAACTATAATAACACTTAGATTATTTTGAACAAACTCTTTCGATTTAATTCAAAATACCTTACCGCCAATCCCAAATGTAACTAAGCAAACACCATGATATGTTGAGAGCTAATTACTAATTGCAGACTCCTATTCACTCTTGTGCAACAACTCCTCAGCTTCTTCTTCTGTCTGGGTAGAGACGGGAGGACCACCAAAGTTTATACAAAAATTACATCAAATTACGAAATAACCTTTAGATCCAGCCTCCAATTGATCTTCTTAAAGCCTAGCTACACTTCTATGGTGCAGATAGCAGTAGCTCTTGATCCTGCTGAAAACACAAAACTTTAAAAAAACCATCATATCTGCTTGATTAGTCGTACTGGTGATCTAACAATAAACATATCAATAATCAAAAGCTCACCTTTACCATGCGAGATCCGTAATCCCTAACCCACACTAAAAAAAAAAACGAAGAACATAATGACTGCAGCCACAGATTAAAACTGCTTTTAGTCTAAAATAAGAAGAAGCATGAAAATAGAGATGATAATGAAAGGTTTTGGGTTATTAGCAAACCTGACGAAACGATTAACCCATAGAAGATTTAGGGTAGACAAACAAGAGCGTCGGAAGTAAAAGAGTAGCGGAAGAAATATAAGAGCGGCGGAAGATTTAGGGTATGAGTTATTAGCGGTGGAAGTAAAATAGTGCATAAGAAAAATAGGTGCTGATGTTAAGCATTTTCTTAGGATTATTAGAGTTAAAAAGGAGAGATTTGATCCGTTGGATGGTCACCACTTAAGTCCTAACTGTCGATCTAGAGTAGAGATGTGATCCGTTGGATGGTCACAACCTAAATCCTAATTGTCGATCTAGAGTGGACGTCACCTGCTGCAGGCAAGGATAATACAGTACATTAAGTATTTGGTATAAAGATGGTGTAAATATATTTATCCCTAACAGTCATTCACGTGAGAGGTTTTGATGACCCAAAAGGGAACTTTGCTGGCTAGTCCAAAATACCCGGCCTGAGTTAACCATAGATCCACCCGGGAAAACCCATTTATCCATAAGTCAAAAAACGTTTTGAAAACTACCAATTACAGTTATACCCATCACGTGGAATCATCCCATGAACTCCACCTCCTACACTACTCGCATTCTTTAACGGAAATTTAGTTTCAGCTACTCCACCCACCACTTCATTACTTCTCTAAAACCCTGAAAATCTAGGGCACAATCAAAATCAAAAAACACCTGAAACCAAATCGAAAAACAGAGACCAAAAAACAAAAATCAAAATCGGTAATAGCAGGCTTTGATTTCTTTGAGCATTATACAACTCAAACCTAAGCTACTGTCAGCATTATACTACTGCATATGTTCCACCTAAAATGGGTACCAAGAGAAAAATCAACAAAAGAATAAAAGAAACAGTGATTGAAGAACACGATACTCCTCAATCTCCACCATTGAAGAAGAACAAGAAAGCTTCTACATTAGATTTTGTACCAACAAAATCAAAAAAAGAAGAAGAACAATGAAGTTGTTGATTCTCCAGCAAAATCTAAAAAGAAGAAGAACAAAGAAGTTTTATTGATTCTCAAACATCATCAAAAAAAATGAAACAAATTGTTGTTGATTCTCCAGCAAAATCAAAAAGGGAGAAGAACAATGAAGTTGTTGATTCTCCAACAACATCGGAAAAAAATGAAACACATGTTGTTGATTCTCCATCTACAAATAAGAAGAAGAAAGCTCTTGTTGTTCGTTCTCCATCAACATCACAGAAGAAGAAGAAGGGTGTTGTTGTTTATGGTAAAAAACGTATTGATTCTAATCATCGATGCTTATTAATATATAACATACTTTGTTCATGTTATAGGAGTTAGATCTAGCATACAACATCGGTACATATCAATATTTTTTTTTTCTTCATGTTGTAGCACATAGATGTAGCATGCAACATAGGTTATATATTGATATGTACTTGGTTTTTAGTATATATTGATCAGTACATATCAGTATATACTTATTTTCATGTTATAGCATCTAGATCTTGATTGCAGGATAAGTATATATTGATATGTACTTTGTTCTAGATATTGAATTGGATCAGTACATATCAATATATACTTCGTTCATGCTATAGATATAAAGCATATATATCGATGTATATTGTTCTATACTATAGCATCTAGATCTTGCATACAGAATAGTATATATTGATATGTACTTTGTTCTAATCTTGAATTGGATCAGTACATATCAATGTATACTTTGTTCATGATATAGCAAATAGATATCAACATATCAAAAATATATACTTTGTTATATATTATAGTACATATTGATATATTGTAGGGTTATTAACAGTGTGTTCATTATATAGGTGGTGTGAAGAAAACCACAAAGAAGACAAAAGCACCCGCACCTGCTAGGAAGATCTACAAAAGTGGTTTCATGGGGATTTTCTCACTTGTTAAAACAATCAAGGCTGAAAAGGTTGAGTTGAGTGAAACTCAGTTGCGGATCATTAGTGAGCAATCGTATGGGAACCTTTTTTTGATGTTGTGGTACACAAATCTTGGTGCAAATCACTGGATGAAGAATGAAACTGCGGTGACCAATTTAATACAGTTATAAGAGAAGTAAAGTTACGGATAAGCTCACATTTAAGTTCAAAAGGCATGGAGTTTCACATATTCTGACATCCACTCCTGAAGAAGTATGTGTTATCTTTGGAATGCCAAGAGTAGGAAAAAGACAACATGAAGATATAATGCTGACATCAAGGGATGGATATCGAAACAATACTTTCTTCCAAAGGTTCTTTGGTGATGTAGAAATACTAAAAAGGTAAATAGAGTGAGGAATACAGGAAGAAGTCTTGAAACTTTTAAGAAAAAAAAACAGCAACTAATAAAAAAACAAATGAAAAAGTTGAAGAATCTGAAGAAAAGCAAAGTGATGAAGAACCTGAAGAAATTGGAAGTGATGAAAAAAATGAAGAAGAAGAAAGTGAAGAAGATATTGAAAAGGGAGTGAGGAAAAAGCTGAAGAAGTGAGAGATGCTGAAGACCTTGTAAGGCTTATATGCATGTTCATGTGTATCACTTTGTTTTTCACAATAAAAGATGCACATGCCTTGACTGAAAAGTACATTGGTCTTGTGGAGGATCTCGAGGATGCAAAGAATGTGTCATGGCCAGATTTGATACATTCTTACCTAGAAAAGTCACTAAATGACAATGTAAATGCAGTCGAGAATACTACCGGGTGTCTGAACTATTTGTTGGTAAGAATACTTACTAAAATCTTTTTAGTAGTTTACTCAATGAAAATCATGATTTACTTTTAACTTTGTTTTGGTGATTTTTTTTTCCAAAACAGATTTGGTATGCAGAGCATACATATTTGCTGGAATCGGAGGAAATAAAGACGATTCCAGAAAAAATATTTGTTCGAAGAGCTGTCAAATGGAATCTGTCAAAGTTATGTGCTGCACTCCAAAAAGACATTGATACAACTGAATATGGGGTAAGAAAAATATGTACTTATTTACTATATTTATGATGTTGTGTTATCCTACAGTATATAATGATATGTATTGAATTATGATGTTTGTTATCCTACAATATATATTGATATGTACCTCATGGAAAAACTTGTTTTTATAGTACATATTTATGAGTACATATTTTGTTGTTTTGGTACAGTTCAATGAAAATTTCAAGTTCAATACACCAATGGAGAAAAGCAAATTCTGAATAGAATCACAAGAAGAGTTGCAGAAGAGAAGAGTGAAGATGAAAAAGGAAGAAGATAAAAAAAAATTGCAGGGGGGGAAGTGGAGGAAGATAATTGGAAAGAAAGATATGAAGATTTGAGAAAGACAATCTTTGAAAAATGGGGTGAAGCGAACACCATGCAGCATGAGGATGGACCGCTTGATGCATCAAAGCTTCTGCAAATGTTGAATGACATATACATGAAAGCTTATCCCTTGCATCCTGAAAATGAAGAAGAGTTTTGAGACTCAATTGATGGAAGTCCCACTCTTTAGGTACTACCCAACAGGAGAATTCCCATCTCTTACTACTCCAACAGATCCTCTTTGTGAAAACATAACAGAAGATGAAGTAGTTTTGGGAGAAGAAGTGCCAACTGTTCAGATTCCAACAAAAGATGAACAAAATGATGTGAGTAACACCACCGTCAAAAGGGTATCATTTAATGTTGCATTGTCAACACCATCTTCAGTGCGCAAGTTCTGTGGTGTTGATGTTAATGTTATTAAAACATGGGCTAAATCTGACTTGGAGAAAGAGGTCAAAGAGATGTAGGAGAAAAGTAACACACAGGTAAGTAATACTGGCTAGTTTCACTCTTTATTACAAATGTGTTTATCAATATAACTGTAAATATCAATATGTACTTGATTACAAATGTGTTTTATTATTGTCATGTAACTGTACATATCAATATGTATTTAACTATCATGAATAAAACTCTATGGTTGCAGGATGATTTAGCTGGACTTCAACAAGAAACAATGAAGAAGGTGGTTGAAGCTATAGACCAGAGTCTTGAAACGATTAAAGGGATGTCACAGAACCCAAATGAACAAAGACGTTGAAACCCTGGTCGACAGCTTCGTCGACATGAAAATCCATTTGTTTACTGAGATGGCTAAGATGGAAGACATCAAAAAGTTTACATTTGAAGAATTTTTGGACTTATCCATTTCCAACAAGGAAGTTTATGATGAAGAATATGCATCACTCAGCCAAGACAATGGTAGTGTTTCAAGCCATACTCTGTTTAGGATTGACATTCAAAAACATTTTGATATTTTATTTGGAAATGATTTGTGACGTGTAGAAGTTCGACAAGTTACAGCTGAGCCAAACCAAATTACACCTGAGAAGAATGTGATTCAAGTAACACATGAGCAGGAAAGTGACCAAGAGGTATATCTTCTACTTGTAGTAATTTACCTTTCTTGTCATTGTTTGAAAAAATATGATTCAAATATAGTATTGAAAATCTGGATTCAAAAATGCAGGAACATGAAGTTATAACAACCCAAACGTCAAGCGACGTGCCACTAGCAACCAAACTTGCCAAGATGACTGCTGCCAAAGCGAAAGCAAAACCAAAGGTTCTTGCAAAGAAGTCAGTACCAACTATAGAAAAAGTTAGCAGGCGAGTAACTCGTGCAAATCCAGGAAAGAAGACAGATCCATTATTTGATAGTGGAAGTATGTTTTTTAAAAAGAAGAAGCCAAAAACTGAGAAACGAAAAAAGACGATAAAGACAGGAAAAGACAACAAAGCTCGTAAAGCTCACAAACCAAGAATGAAGTTCATGGATCTTCACAAGTCACCACTCTATGAGAATATGTCAAATGAACAAATAGAGATTCTACTTCCATACTTTGAGAAAGGAAAGAGAATGTAAGTACTTTATACCCTTCATTTTACTTTTAAAGCAAGTAAGTTTTGCAGTACATATCAAAAAAACTTACTTCAAATATGTGTTTTTGTTATAAATGTGCAGCTCGGTTGCTTGGAGAGTAGAGAATGGAGGTGGTATCTGCGTCAGCGGGGCTACAATGGGAGATTTGATCTTCAACAAAGCATTAGAGTAAGATCTTCTCAACTATGTTCAATATAAGCTTCAACTGGTATCTGAAGACGACCAAGCAAATGTTGAGGAAGAAAAAAAATACTTTAAGGTGTTGCACCTGGATCCAACTGCTTGGGTATGTGTTTTCTTCTTTTATACTTTTGAACATTGGATATGAAAAAAGTATATATTGATATATACATTTGTGAAATATCCTATTAAACGTTTCCAATTTTCAGTATCATGTCGACAAACCAGACACTTTAAAGGGAGCAGAAGTGACTGTTGTTATTATGCCAATCTTGAAAATGAGCAATGACATAGAGAAGATCCTTGTACCGATGTGTCATGGCAACAAACATTGGACCCTGCTAGATTTTGAGTTTGAAAGAGAAAAATTTATCCATTACAACTCATATGTGGCATTCAGGGATCATTGCTATGAGAATGCCAAGAAAATGTCTGAGTACCTGTTCAACCCAATCAATCAGTTCTTGGATGAGCATCAAAGAAAGATGGTAAGCACCGTAAGGTTGACTGACTATGGTTGTCCACAACAAGGAATCTGGCCAGACTGCCTTCTTTATGTGATGTATTTTATAAAGAGGAGATCAAATATTGATCGTGATGGAAAAAGTTTGGGAGATGACGAACAATTGATGAAGAAGATTGAAATGAAAAGAATCAAGTTAGCATGCAGGTTGTTGACAGCCACTCATCCTGAAATCAGTTGGGAACCCTCCCAATGAAAATACATATTTAACTGCAGAGTAATTCAGATATGTTTGTAAATCTTGGTTTGTGGAAATAAGTTGGTGCATTTTGGTTTTTGTTGGGCAGGGTTTTGTGGCCAGAGTGAAGAAGATAATCCTTAATTGTTTCTTATACCACATTTGGCAGGAGAGAAATCTTAGGATATTTTAAAGTAAATTTATTTATGTTGACCAGGTGGGATTTATCATTATGGAGACAGTGAGAGTTAAGGTTTTGTATATGAAAGGTAATGTAGTAACTTTCTTATTGTGTTTACTATAGAACTTGGTTTCTACCTATTGAACTTGGTTTTTAGTTATTACAATGTCATGATCTTTATTAGCATTGTTAGGTTTCTATTTAATTTTAGAGTTATATAGAAAGGCAGAACATATTGATACGTGCTAGGAAGTACATATTGATATGTACTTTGTTCTGAAACGCTGAACCAATAGATTCATAATCTAAACAGGTACATATTGACATGTACTATGAAGTACATATTGATATAAATTTAAAAAATTACTTTGTTTATGTATATTTTTTTGTGTTTTTATAACAACTACAAGATTACTAAAATAAAAGAAAAATGTATTGGGAATAAAAATCATTAATAACTCTAAAATTAAATAAAAATATATTACTAAAACGAGGGGGTGATGCCCCCTCGACCCCTGTATATAGTGAATGACATTCAACCACATGTTCATACATCTTTTAAGATGGAGCAAAATATAAGATTTATATCATCAAATTCTCATTATGTTATTAAGAACATAATTCAGTTGACGCACAAACAAGTTCTGAAAAAAGAAACCTAAAAAAATGCCACAATTATCTTCTAAAAGAATTTAAATCCAAAATATAATAAAAAAAAACTGTAATGAAATTAATTATCATCCGTATATTGGTACTGACGTAGAACATTGCATGTAGCCTTGTTGTGATGAGCTTTCAATTTACAATTTGAACATGTAACATGATTTTTGCTCCTCTCCCATGCATTCTTGATGCAGTTTTTTTTTCTTCTTCCTGGAGGAGCCCTAACTACTATTGGTGGCAGAATTGGTAGTGTTTTGCTTCGGAGAAAGCTTCGGCAAAGACTAAGAAAGGAAGAAAAGGAAATTAGATAGCCTGAAAATAGTATCTTCTGCGGTATACTCATCAGGCCTGTGGTATATTGAAAAACATAAATAAGAAAAATCTATTATACTTGTGCAGTTTTTGTTGATGTATGTTACACTAAATATCAATATGTACTATGCTAGTTCTAGTTTATGGTTTATATGTACTGCTTAAAACCTCTCATGTATGATACTACCATAAAAAAAATCAATATGTACTGCTTAAAAACTTACCTGTCGTGATTAGGAACAAGTCTAATAGCGATTGAATATAGCTGGCGATAATAGCTAACTTTGAAGTATTCGTTGATATAATCAATGAACTTTCCCCCGGATGCAGCAATAGTTGTAGTAGCATGCGAGCATGGAAAACTATACACGCACCATCTTTGGCAAGTACAACTCTTTTGCTGTAGATCTACCATATGAGACCTGCAAACAAGAAACCAAACATATATTTATGCAGTATGTATTGATATTTGCCCTACACAAACAAAAAAAGAATATAATCTACACAATACATATTTGATATTTTCCCTAAAAACTAGTTTAGTGGATATCTCAGTTCAAAAGAGCATGTTACCTAAAAAACTAACCTTGGGGAATGAACTTCAAAAACGTGAGCATATGACTGACTAACTTTCCAAGGACGACCAATTTGATTGTGTAGTTCAAGCAAGGCTTGATACACAGGGGTTAAGAGTTCCGGATCCATCAAAAGACATTTTTCACGACGTTCAGACATCAACTCCATTACTCGTAGCCTACACGACAAATAAAATTAAAAAAAACAAACATATTATACATATAGTACATATATACTTGTAATGTTACAAGAAACTTATAAAAACCTGATTGTGTCAGAGAGAGCAAAAGGAGGTAACTTCTTCTCGCGGCGAATCCAATTATTAAAAGATTAGACAATGCTTGAAGAAGTCTGACCATACCTACAGCCTGTGAAGTATGCACTAGACCACTTTTCCCTAGGAATGTTACGGCAATATTGAGCAACCCAAGGCCTTCCTAGATAAACCATTTTTTGAAGACCTTCTTCATATCTTGCTGGAGAAAGCGCATATGTTACTTTTTGGAAACATTCCATCACTTCTTTATATTTTTCATCAGCCTTACTGATGGGTAAGTTCTTTTTCAAGTGGAAAACACAATAGCTATGATAAGAATCAGGGAAAACTTCAGGAATTGCATTCAACAAACCTTCATCCCGGTCAATCAAAAAGGTGATGGGACGATGGTCCACAATTTTTTTAAGATTGTCCATAAACCAATGCAAATTATCATTATCTTCGCCAGGAACTATTGCATATGCAAAAGGATAAAAACCTGGAAAACAAATATAAAATACCATATCAATATGTACTTCATGTCTGCACCTTCAAATTATGCTATACCTACAGTGTATATCAATATGTACTTTATGTATGATGTGTATGATCCTAAAGTACATAAAAAACAGTTACATATCAAAATATGTACCAGATAAAAAAATTACCTTGATTGCCAGTAAGAAATATCGCATCACAAAAGATCATTGGACGACAAAGTTTATAACCCTCTCTATAAGCTCCAAAGCAAATAAAAAGTCCGTTGAATCTCTTTGTTGCATCGTTGAAATCAAAATCAGTATAAGACCCTGGGTTAGTTTCCCGAAAAACAGTGACCCACCAAGCAAGATCAGTGTATGACTTTACATCATCACCAAAAATCATTTGATGTGATAACTCTAATGCATGACATGCGTGGTGATACTTGATGTTGATCCCTCCACCAACTTTAATATAATCCATAATCTCTTGTGGCTTTATGATAGGGTTGTGCTTGACACGCTCATGAACTAAATGATTTACAAGCTTCCTCGAAACAGTTGGACTCCTCAACCTATGACCAGCACCACAAGTGTGCCTACCCATGTAATACTTTATCTTAAACACATCCAAAGACCCATTCATGGTAACCGCATGAAGCATCCAAGAGCAACAGTCATTATTGCATCTCACTGTGAATCTCTCAAGGTCATTCTTCAATTTTTTAACCTTATATCCAGTCCTCAAACAATATTTCTCACATGCTAACCGAACAACTTCAACACCACCATGAAAGAGATGGTTTTTATCTTCAAACGATTCTCCCAACCATCAGGAAAAAGAACACTTGCAACCTCTTTACAATCTTTCAAATAATTGTTCCTAGCACTCAAAACCAACTCAGCACTGTTTTCAAGATCAACACTTCTCAAAGAACTAGATGCACCAGATAACACAATATCAACATGCAACTCAAAGAAATAAGAATTCTTCGTAAAATGTAATGCATCAAGCCCTTGAAGAGATAAATCAGAAAGGACAGGGACTTTCACTCCATTTTCAACATAATTAACAACAATAGTTGATGGAGTCAACCAGCTCTACGCATTACAAATAGTAAACTTCAAATCTTCCAAAGTCGAAGATAACGTAACCAAATATGCAATATGGTGTTGCTTGTGGTATACATGAGAGTAGCAAAAGGTATTTGGATTAGAACCAACACCTGACATGTTGAACCTGAAGAAATGTGATCCGAATAAAATAACACAAACACAAAAATCAAAACATATATTTTAAGATGATAAGAATACTAAATCTACAGTACAACATAATATGTACTATTTTAGAAGTATCAAACATATTATAGATTCATACATAACAGACAAACAAAAGCATATTATATGCAGTGCAAACAAATATGTACTGATTCAAAAATGGTATACCATACAGTATATATAACAAAAATAGCATACTATAAAAACAGTATATATCAAAAAGTTTAGAAAAACAATACGTATTAATATGTACTGAAGAATCATTCAAAACATCCAGAAGAAAGAACAAAAATCATGATTTCCTGAAAAAATAAAAGAAAACCAAATAAAACTTATTATCAAACAACATATAAGAAAGCTGAATACGACGATCTAATGGACAAAATAGAATGATACAAAAATCACTTTCAAAAATCAAAAGAAAAACTAAAACACGAACAAAAACGAGATCGATCATGATATTCAACAAAATGTACATCATAAAAATCGTAATCATCGGGATTTCAGTGTAAGAAAACAAACAAAATCATGAAATCAAGTTGATTATCATGATTTCAGTTGAAAAAAACAGAACAAAGCATAACAAAAATTATAAAAGCAGAGAAGAAGATTACAGAAAAATACCTGGAGATTTGAAATCGAAACCCTAAAACTGAAAAACACCAACTGAAACAGAAAGAGAGGATATCAGATTTGTGAGCTGCCGATTTTTTTTTTGGAAGATTTGATTTCGGCTCGATTTATACGTTCGAACAAGAAAGGGTAAATATAGAATATTGAAAATGTAATTTTCATTACATTTACGTGAGTTGGACGAGCGAAACAGAAAATCAGTCCAAATTTTTTTTTTTGGACTAAGACATAAACCGAGTTAGATGGATGAATTAAAAGGTAAACGGGTCGTGTATCTAGGATTATGTAGTAATTCCTAGGACCCAAAATCGTTTTATCCAATCTGATGCCGCCACGTGTCCCTCCCAGAATCACCAATGTCCAAACCTCCTCTATTGGCCAATAGAGATAGTGGGTTTCATTACCATTCTACCAGGGAGCTTATATAGTTTTGTGGTTTAAGAGGAAGATGTTGTGTGCGCCATCGTGTATTGTACAAACTAGCCCACTCCAATGTGCTGCTAGAACACTTCCATTAGTATGTACGCTTTTAAAAGAACAAACGTACAGTCTAACCTCGATAAATGAATGCCCTCAGGACCAATAAAAAATATTCGTTTAGCGAGGTTATTATTCATTTATCGATAAATGAATATTTATTTATTTAGAAAATATTTGTATTTATTCTTTTATAATTAGTATTTTGACATTTAACAAGTTAAATAATTTATTTTTCATAATTAAAAAGTTAAATTGTATAAAAAAAGATGTACAAATGTGCCTAGAGGGTATTGGTCAAAAATCTTATTAAAAATTCAATTGACATTTATTTTCCACTGAATTTAGATTAGTAAAACATTTAAAGTTCAATCTTTAAGATATACGTAGAATAAGTACTACGTATTGAGACCACTAATAAGATTATATGAATCGAATACGTAGAGTTTAAAAAAATACATGTACTATACAAACTATATATACATACTACTCATAGTTTGATAAAAAAAAGTCCATTATACATTTATATATATATATATTTATACGAAATTTAGTGACTATTCGTTTATGTTTCTATAGGGCTTTTAATGCATTAAGCAAGGTTATTCATTTATCTCATTTGCCCAAATCGGGACCGGAAAAAATTATACATTTGACGAGATTATTCATTTATCGAAGTTGGACTGTACTCTCTCCGTCCAAGTTAATAGGCATAAAACATATTTGTATTTGATTAAGAAAAAATATGGAAGTTATAAAAAATATATTATTTTTTCTATATTACCCCCTTATTTTTTTTATAAAAACTTGAATTGTAATTCCAATACGTGAAATTTATAAATTCTAATCAAGGTTATGAGTTTATTTTTTGTTTTTGTTTTTGTTTATTCTTGTTTTTAAATACAATTCAGTTAGTTTTTTTTTGTTTTTTTTATACCTAACCTTTATAATTAATTATGTTTTTAACCATGAAAAAAAAAGATAGACTTTCATGCACTTTACGTATAATAGTGATTTTGAGGTTGAATCACTGGGTTTGGGTTTGAAGCAATGTACTTAATCTCGGCTGAGATTTTGTCGAGATTTTTGATTTCGGTCCTTGGCCGGGACGAGTCTCTTAACCTCAGCGAGACGTTAATTGTTGATCATCAAACGAAGTTTTGCGAATCGATAAATGTGGTGAAATATATGATTCATGTTACAATATGTTGCATTTAGAAGAAAATAAATAATAAACTTTTATCGATTTACATAATTAAGGAAGGAAATAATACATTTTTCTTAAATAAAACCGACTCTGCTTAGATAATTGTTTGCAATATAAAGGCTTTTATCTTCTCTTAGCATAAGGCATACCAACCAATAGTTTTTTTCTTGTTTGATAATTGTTTTTTTTTCTTGTTCGATATTTGGATTTTTATTTGAAATACTCTATTTCGTCGATTCCACCTCGATGTGTTGCATTTCTTTCATAGTTTTTATTTTCAGCTTCTTTCACAATGTTTGGAATTTGATCCCTGTAAATAATGGTGTGTTTCTAACTAACATACCCCTAGTTTTTAATTTTTAAAAATTAAATATTGCTCCCTCCGTCCAAGTTATATAGGCGGAGAAGAGATTTTTGCTTGTCCAATTACATAGACGGAACTCTAATTCTAGGTGGTTTTGTCCATATATACCCATATTTATGATATATGGATATCACCACGATGAACTTGATGTTTATAGTATTGGGAATATAACAAAGGGTAAAACAAGAAAAGAGATGAATTTTTATAAAACCAAGAAATTTCATTAATTTAAGATATTTGGATTTTTCGCCTATATAACTTGGACGGAGAGAGTAGAAGAATATGAAATTGTTAATATTATCTTCTTATTTTTTTTAATTTATTTGATATCACACTAACCAATGGATTTCGAAAGCAAGTACATCAAATAACAAGAAGCTCAAAAACCAATTACAAAAAAAATAAAAATAAATAAGCAAGTAAATCGAGAAGAGAACGATCCAGATACCGCGAAAATCTTACCAAATTATTCTTTGAAAGGTAGGAAGAATAACATTGTTAAATTCAACCATTTTGAATGTTATTCTTCTTGAAGAAAATATACTCTTGTGGATTGAAATACGCACCCACTAGTCTGAATCATAATTCTAGTATCAACTCAGGTGGTATATACAAGGGCCCCAGCGGTTTGAATATATACAATTATTATTATTATTATTTTCGACAACATGATTAGATCTTTTGAATCTAAGCGCATGACCCTTGTCAGCAGATTACATGATAGTTCTCATGGATCCTGCGTTCCACGTTTGCTTAGGCGACGAAAACAGGGAGAACAAACGCATATTGCTATCATATTGTCAATTATTATTTTTTTTTAATTATTATTGGCCAAGTTCAATAAAAATAATGGGGCTTGATCTCAATTATTCTACTTCATCCTAGCGGTGACAACAATGCGATACTAGTGCCCTACCAAATCACTTAGAGAAACACAAAAGGTTGCAAAAATAAAAACAGAATGTGATATGGTGACGACTATCATGTTATTTCTAAACCTGAGCTTTGTCCTTTTATGAATAAACCATTTATCTGGGTCCCTCAACTTCTACAACCAAGAAATTTGTTTCCATCTACTTAGAATGGTTAGTGTCATCCTGAATTGTTCACAAGTTTCTAAATTTTGGAGTTTTTGGTACAACTAAATTTTAAAAAATTTCTTCCTTACCCCCAAACTTAAATTGAACATAGTCCTCGATGTTCTAAAGATAAATGAATAAAAGCATGCACAAAGATTAATAATGATCAAAGTAAAAAAAAATAGGGAAGGATATTACTAGCACCATGTACTAAAAGCATATGGGTTGCCTCCCATAAAGCGCTAAATTTAAAGTCTTCAGCCAGACCAAGTAAGGATTAGTCACAATTTACGAATCATATAACAATAATCGAACTGTGGATCCTTAAAGTCAATTGAATTTGACTCACATAGTTGACCACAATGGAATATACGAAATTAGGGGTCATTCTCATGAAAATATGTCGATTTAGATTTCCTAAAATGATTAGGTTTAACTTCAATATTTAATATCTGACACATTTGAAGTTCATATGTTCCACATTTGGTAAATAAAATTTTGGTGGGACAACAAAGTCAATCATGGTATTATTGCCTGGGTAAACCACAACAACAAGAGGATGGGTTTTTAACAATTGAATTTCATTGTGGACAAAATCAGACTTGGGAAAAGTGTATGGAGATAATCTTTTAAAATGGTAGAGGCACATATGTCAAGTCCCAAGCAAGGGACCTTTATAAAATTCAAATGATTACCGCGGAGGAAATGATATTCACCCCTAAACCTAGGATAGTTTGTGTCCTTGGACGAACTAGTCACAATTTTCTTAATTTCTAAATTATCAGATTTAAGAAAATGTTCAATTATTTTATCTAGGTTATAATCATCAGGTGGGGTACATTCACTCACATTTAAATTTTCTACGAATCTATCATCTTCCATTTGAGACTATTGTCTTTGAATCGTTGGACTCTAAAACACTAGTCTCAGGATAAACTCGTTCCTCTAAACCATCATCGTCTTCATAATAACAAGGAAATATTTCACCGTCTATAATAATGGTATCTCAAGTTAAATCTATTTCCTCTTGAATAAGTAAAATAATCATTAATATTATTAGGATCGGAACTAGAGACATCATTATTATCATGAAGCCCAAATGGTGTAAAAATTTCCTGATCATTATTATGACTATGGATTTCAATTTCCTCATTAACAATATCCTCATCATCATAATAATATGAAGATGATTGAACCTTATCTAAATAGGTAGTGTCTTCTATTCTAACCTCGTCCTTTAAATTAGGTAAATATTCATCATTATTATCAACGGTACAATTGGAAACACTGTTTTGGCAATTAAGTTCATTTGGAGCAATACTAGCAGTTGACCGCTCATCTTCAATTTTCTCCTCATCTAAATACGCATTAAGTTCACTAAGAGTTGTACACATAGCTTCAAGTATTTCTGTTATCTTCCGTCCATTTTCATCTACTTGATTGAGTGTATTATTCCAAGAATCAGACGAAAAGTTAGAAATTTGCAAAGTTTCCATGTAACGCCTAAGGGCATATTTTAAAGATGAAGAACTAACATTTTGCTCAGTATAATATTGTTCGTTTACCCGTTCGTACGTCTGGTCAACGTGCGAGTAGTGATTGGGATCATTATGGTATGAACCATAACCTCCAGAGGGTTGATAGTGGTCCCAAGTACTATCCACACTATGGTCATAATAAAGGTATTGTCCATTTTGAATTTCAGGTCGATAATCATAGTATTGGTCCTCATAATTCCAGTTCTATTTTTTTTTAATTTGTGCACGTGCGAATGCAGGTTCAACTAAAATAGGTAAGCTCAGGTTACCTTAGCAAAATACACCTACAGTCAAAGACTGGTCAAAGGTACGAGGCTAAGGCTTGTGGAATTTCAATTGGTAACTCCCATCAGGTCCAAGGCACGGGTTCAACTTACTTTTCCATGGATTTTCCTAAAATCGATAGTCTGACGATGCAATTGGTGTGTACACGTGTGTGTTTTTTATGTACAAAATAAAATAAAATCTAAAAGATATACAAAAATAAAAATCCCAATGTACTTATTTACAAAATGAAAATCTATAAAAGTATATTAACAAAATAAAAGTTAGGTTATATTACTTACCTTTTTTTGGTAGGCAATTTGCACAATAAATGTAAAAATATACCGGCACAACAAAACTAAGAGAAATACCCAAGTAAAATCTAATAAAGTAAATAAAATAAATCCTAAACTAAATAACACAAAATTAAACAAAAAATTGAAAATCACAATTCCTCAATCCCCGACAGCGGCGCCAACAACTTGATGGGATTTTAAATTATACCGCAAGAGCATGGCTGTTGATAGACACGTTTTCGGGTCTAATTTTTCTCAATTTCTATTTTGTTAAAGCTCGATTTTGTACTAACTGCGTCATTTTATGTAATAATAGGTATTTATGAAAAAATAACATTTGGGAAAAATTGGCATGGAAAATTGATAAAGGCACCCTCCCAAATTGATTAAGGCACCCATACTTTGGATTTGGGGCACCCATGCCCAAATTCAAAGTAAAATGCAATGGCGGGAAAATTTGGTTATACTCTGTTGAGATTCTGGGTATAGTTTTCACGTGATTTTTGGGCTAAAAATCATAGAGAATGATTTACATGATCATTTCATACCAGAAGATGCGTGAAAATCAGAAGAGAAATCAATCAAAGCATGATTCCAGGAAAATATTGTTTTCTCTCTCTCGAGGAAGATATTCTCGGAAAGTATTTGAACGGGAGAATATCTTCCCATAACTAGTATCTCATCACCATTTATTTCCAGAAGAGAGGATGAAAAGATACTCAGAGATACAGAGAATAGAATCGCATCAGAAATTGAAGAAAAAATTCATCGGGTATCATTTTCCTGTGAATGAAAATATCTGGAGATTTTTGATGTGTTGAAGTATAAAAAGAGGCGTCGAAGTATCATAGAATGGGGGAGAAATCTTAGGTAAGGTTCAGAGAGGCAGAGAAGCTCAAAAAAAAAAGTCAATCCAGAGATTCTGCTGCTGCTGGTGCACGAAGAACAGGAAAAGGCGACGGAAGCTTTAACCGAAAGGCGACGGAATCTTCATCCAGTTTGCAACGAAATCTTCATCCTGTTTGCAACGATTATTTCAAATCAGCAACATTTGTTCTTCAGACCCTCTGTAACAGTGAATCTGTAACGCATATAATCGTTTCTAATTCATTGTTTTCTCTATTTTTCTCATTTTAATCATTTGTGAACATTTTGAGAATTGAATTGTAACTCTGAGCAAATGAAAAATATGAGGAGCTGAACCCCATCTCTGAGGTGACGGTGGAAGCTACTTTTTCCAAAAATTATGTGGTAATGTTATTTAATTAATTTATGCAATTATTTTATGATTGTTTGCCTTAATTAAAAATTGATTTAATAATTTTTATAGAGCAATTGTGATTTCGTTAGATGGTATATGCTTTTCCTAGGGTTTAGATATTCCATGCTTTTGTTATACAATTGTTACTTTAAGAATTTACTTATTGCAACATTTTAGAATCAAATTAAAAGTTAGAATTGCATGATTATAATTATTGAATTTAATCATTATAAATATTGGAAAAATAGTGGAAACCTAGCCACAGTTTTCTCTCAACTTTGTTGTGAATATTATTTTCATATTTTGTGTATATTCTTAGTTTAAAATTAGTTTATTAAAATCTAAAATCAGTCTTCACAAGTTCGAGAGAACAACACTCTATTTACCACTATCTAAAATTACATCAGCTGTCGATGAGACAATATGCAAGTACGGTTCGTTCCACAAGGATTTCAGAATCGTGATTTCGAATTTTTAATCATCTTATGTGCCAATGATGACAAATTGGTTTTGATGATTTAATTCTAAACTAAATATTCTAAAAATACTAAAAATGATTTATAAAAGAAAAACCTAGGACTCGAGATTTCATCACAACTATGCAAACTAGATGATTGTAACTATATTATATAATTTTCTCAAAATAACACACAAGACGATTTCGGACAAAAGGTTTACGTCTTGGAAGATATAAAAATTTTAATCAATCATTTTTCTGAAAATACTAATAAGTTTCTCCATTGTAATATGCTAGTCTCTGAAAAGAAAATGGAACACATTTAATTAAGCATCATAGGACACATGAAGAAGTTATTATCATGATTAATCAAGATATAGGACCATGAAAAATCTTATAGAAAATAATCATAACATATATACTAGCAAACATAATAGGACTTCCTCTCTAATCCTAGGTGAGGGTTCTAGCTACTCATGACAAAAGGAACGGAAGAAAATAGAGAAAAAATCATTTTATTGACAATTTGAATAGAAATCACATAAAGAACTGACCAAAGGTGTTGCTCAAAGCTTAAAATCTTTTATTGAAACTACGACTAACTTGAGTCGCAGCTGAATAAATCACAGATCTTTAGTGTATTATCTCCCAAAACTGTCGCAAGTACTATTTACAAACTGTTACAAATAGTGTTGAAATTAAAGAAAAGGCAACGTAATTAACAACATTTCAACACCTATTGTAACAGTTTCTTCATCTTCTTCCTTCTTCCTCGGACCTGCAACTCAAAAGATTTTCCGATTTTTCTCTCTCTCGCTCTCTGGCCGCAACCAACCTCCTTTATATACCATAACCCCAAATCTTCTCCAAATCCTCGATATTAACTCCTCAAATCTTCTTCCTTTTTAAAAAAATATATTCTCGACTGTAAAAGCAATTTTGATCCTGATTTTCTTTCTCGACTAAAACTGGATATCTTCTTTGTTTCCTTTTTGTTATACTTGTCCGCAAAGACTAAAGAGTAAGATAGCAACAAAATCACATGGAATTAGAAAAGAAAATCCTAAGTTTCACGTGAGTTTTTTTCTCCCTGAGATTCGAGTTTAACCGAGATTTTTTTGGTCTTTTTTATTTTTCAAACTGTATACAAATCCTTTAATTAAGGCAAAAAGTTATCCTGTCTTAAAACCAAAAATATCTCCACGGAATCTTCAAAGTAATTTACGCACATCTGTAAAGAATTCTCCCGCCAAATTTCTTCTCTTGAAGTTAAAAGGAAAGTGGGTGCCCTGAATCATTTTGCGTGTGCCTTTATCATTCGAGGTGCCCTTATCCCAATTTGAAGGTTCCTTTATAACTTTTTAAGCTGAGTTTTTCACCATTGTTTATTATTCAAAATTACCTAAAAACACCACAATTAACAATATTAATATATACATTTAAGCACTAACAATATAAATGTGAGAGCTAATAAGACACATAAATGTGTTTATAAGTAGGGTTGTACATGGCCGGTTTCGGTTCGGTTTTGAGCCAAACCAAAACCGAAACCGTTAATGTCGGTTTCTAAAAATCTTCCGTTACTGAACCATTAACCATCGGTTCGGTTTTAGCCGGTTCTAGCTGGTTTCGGTTTATTCCAGTGGGTTTCCGTTAACCGACTGTTATGTTAGTTTCCTGAAACTGACAGTTCAAATCTTAAAAAAAAACAGATCACAGTTCAAAGATTTTTAAACCTACCTACAACATTTATATTTCATACACATTCAAAATTCATAAACATTCCGAAACACAACATAAACATTACATCTTCATTTAGTTTCACCAAAAACTTAAAAACAAAATAAAAATACTAATCATACTAGATAACCGGTTTTCCATGATAGTTCGGTTCGGTTTTGAACACAAACCAAAACCGAAATCGTTAATGTCGGTTTTTATTTTATTTTTACCAAAACCCTTCCACTACTAATCGGTTCGGTTTTACGGAAAACCGTTACCATGTACAGCCCTATCTATAAGTGCTTACCATTTCTTGTACTGATAAAACTATAAGTGGCAAGCATTAGTGTGGTTTCCTCTTCAGGTTTGTTTATCTCCGGTTGTTAAGAAGAGTCAATTTGATCATCCCTTCTTCCTGGTTTCATCATTTACTTAGGTTTTCAAACTTTCTTGATTCCCTTGGAAAACTCTATTTTCACTGAGTTACACCAATCCGATCCTGTCAAGTCATTTCCTCAATTCAAAATTCAAATTTCGATGACTCATTTCCTTCATCCTTGTCAGCGTTATGTTCGGTCTATCTATTGTCATCCCTTGACTTCGTATATACCTTCCTTGAAAAGTATGCGATTGAGTGGCATGAACCAATTTCTAAGGCGCAATCTAATGCACAGTATATCCCAGCGAACATAATCCTGCATAAACATAGAAAAATTATGCATAAACATGGTCAGTATAAAGTTTTCCATACCATATAAAGTCCAAGTCAGAAACCATAATTATTAACCCAAAAAGTTGTTGGCCCATAACCGTTATTCTGCAAGTTAAGACGGCTAACAATCTGCAAGCCATTATTAACAAGCTCTAGGGAACTAGTACCGGGGCTAGTGTTTCAAGACCCCAGAGAAAGGAGATCATTTCAGCTAGAGTGGTGGAGGATGCTGCTAATGCTTGGTCCAATAATGTTGGTGGAAAAATCATTGCTCAAGAAGAAACAGAAGATAAAGATGTAAAAAATGAAGTTTGTTCCATTTGGAGAAAATTTAAGCATGTGAAGACTAAGACAATGGGTACTAACCTATATGTTCTTAAGCTCAAAAGCAGAGTGGATCACGAAACTGTTTTGAAGAAAGCACCTTGGACTGTGCTTGGTTACCTTATGGTAGTTCAAATTTACAAACCAAGTGGCCTTTTCTTGGATTTGAATTTCACACACCAGATTTTCTGCATGAAGTATCAGATAAGAATAGAGGCGATGAAAAGAGAAAAGTTTAATGAATTCTGGTTTGCACATGAAAATGAAGTTGCACAAGATTTGAGTGCTGATACTGAAATTGATGGGCTAGCAAGTGAAGAAGGTAACACTCGAGATAATGGGCTTAACGTTTATGAGAGCCCAAACAATGGAATCGGTGAGTCAAATGGGTCAGCTACTGGAAAGAATAAAAGATTGGGAAAAGAAAATATCGAATCCAATTTCAGTTTCCCTATTTTTCCTTCTCATACCCAAATTAAACCCTACCCAAAAATCTTAGCATGAATCAACCGTTGAAACCTATTAGGATGGAGACTAAGTACACTAATAGTTTTATCGATGCAATCGAAGAAGTAGAAATGAAAGAAATAGATGATGGAGCTGCTGCGGCTAATGATTCCAACTATGGGAAACAGACTGGTGCTGCAATACAGGTCAGTTTCCATATTCTTATTCTCATAATTTATAGTTTTTTCGTTTCTGTGTTTTCTAATTTACTTTTTACAAATTGCCCAAATCTCTCTGAGTATTTATACTCCTTATTGTTTGGAATTGATAACTTGTTTGGCCAATTTGAATGATTCACCAATTTTCATTTTTATTCTTGTCAATTTTGTCAATCTTGATCATAATTATCAATTGCAATTCACCCCGAGTCTTGATTTTTGTTTCCTGTCTAGCTGTTTTAATTCTTGGAAAAGAACCTACTCTCGATTTGATTGTTTTTTTATCTGTGAGCATTCTGTTATTCAATACTGCATCATTCAAATGAAGATTTTTGCTTGGAATGTACAGGGATATGGTAACAAAGATACCAGGAATTACCTTAGGGAGATTCTAAGAGCTAGTGACCCTGATATTATATTTTTAACTGAAACCAAAGCGCATCATAGTAAAATGAAAAGATTGATAAAACCCATGAATTTTCAAAATAGATCTTAGAGTCACTGATTCAACTTTGAACATCATTAATTGTGTAGCAAAATAGATGCTAGGGGAGGCTATGGTTTACTGTCATGTTTATATGGGGCTCTTAATGATAACGCTAGGGATAAAAAAATGGGACATGCTTAGAGCTGCTGCTAGTAATCACAATGGTAGCTGGGTGGTTATAGGTGATTATAACTTTATTTTGAGTAAGGATGAAAAACTTGGTGGTGCCACTATCACTCAAAGTCAAATAGATGTCTTTATTGATCTAGTGAGTCAAGTTGGTCTGTCTAATATTGCTCATTCAGATAACCTGTATACCTGGTCTAATAAGAGACAAGGACCATAACTTAATTTAGAACGGTTGGATAGATCTTTAGGTAACTCTCAATGGTTTGATCTGTTTCCTAATTCTCTTATTTACCATCTTACTGCTTTTGGAAGTGATCATGTGCCTATTTTGTTAGTTTCTGCTAGAAATGACAATCCCACTAAGAGGCCGTTTAGGTTTAATAAATGTCTCTTAAGAGATGATTCTTGTAAAAGTATTGTTGCATCTCATTGGTCTTATGCTCTACCTGGTTCTTATGCTTACAAACACTCTAAGTCTCTATCAAATATAAAAATTGGTCTTAGGCAGTGGAATGTTAATTCCTTTGGTAATTTTCATACTCATATTAGAGATATTAAAGTTGAAATTGATCTTGTGAGTGGTTTAACTTTTTCTGAGGATAGGTCTAGAAGAATGAATGAGTTGCAGGGTAGGCTTAAGTACTGGCTCGACATTGGACATGACTACTAGAGACAGAGAGGACGAGATGACACCCTAGCTTTAGATGACAAAAACACGAGGTATTTTTATGAGAGGGACAATTACAGAAGAAGGAAAACCCAATAGAATCTTTGCAAAATAACCTAGGAATATGGCTCACGGACAGACTCGACATTGCTAATAATCTTAAGGACCATTTTTATGCTATTAGTAGGTCTACTAAACCTATTATTTTTCCTGATTTTATGGGTGAGATAAAAAATTTGTATCAGTGAGGATGATAATGTTTTATTGTTAGTTGTCCCTAGTCCATCCGAAATCAAAGATGTTGTCTTTAAGATGAAACCTTGGACATCCCCAGGTCTGGATGGATTTCCTCCGTGATTCTATAAAAAAAAAGTGGAGTATAGTTGGGGAGGATACGCTAAATATAGTCCAAGCCTTCTTTCACTCTAAGCACATCTTAAAGCAGTGTAATCACAACTTTATATCTCTTATTCATAAAGTCCTTTGTCCTAGAAATGCTACTGAATTTAGGCCGAATTAGTCTGTGTAATACATCGTATAAGATAATCTCTAAGATCATTTCTAACAGACTTAGGCCTATACTTAATAGGATTATTTCACCATATCAAGCTGCTTTCTTGCAAAATAGGCAGATGGCGGATAACATTGTTATCGCTCATGAGCTGGTAGACACTATGAAAAAACAGAAATCTAGCAAAGGTCTTATGGCTATTAGATTAGATATGTCGAAGGCATTCAACAGGGTTGGGTAGGATTTTGTTCTTATTTCTTTGAAAAAACTTGGATTTCGTGATGATTTTTGCAGGTTAATTGGACAGTGTATTGCTACAATTTCTACATCAATCCTATTGAACGGAGCCATGTGATATCTTCATGCCGGAGAGGGGTCTTCGTCAGGGAGATCCCCTCTCTCCTTATTTGTTTATTTTATGTATGAAATTCTTTTCTAAATGCTTATTTGTTGCTGAACAAAAAGGAGATTTACATGGTGTGAAAGTCAGCAAGAATAGTCCGACGACTAGCCATCTATTCTTCACTGATGATTGTTTTATTTTTCTGAAAGCTAGAACTAGTGAAGCTAGAGCCTTGCATAATATTATTAGTAAATTTAGTTTGTTGTCTGGGCAATCCATAAACTTTGATAAGTCAAAAATTGCCTTTAGTCCGAAAACCGATAATAGAGTAAAGGATAACATTGTCAATATCTTAGGCGTTAAGAAAATGGGCCTGCAAGATAAATACTTAGGGGTTTCCTTGCTTCTGCAGAGGAACAAGATGATTCCTTCTAACCCCTTCTTGGAAAGTTCAAAGATGAACTTGTTATTTGGCAGTCTAAGTACCTGCAGCTAAAACTTTTCTCACCCAAACTGTCCTTGGAGTCATTGCTTCTCACACATGGCAGATTTTCCTATGCCTAAGGAGCTTCCTAGGAAAATGGACACTACACAAATGAAGTTCTGGTGAAATAAGGAACAAGAATCTAAAGGCCTCTATCTTAAAAAATGGAACCATGTGACTCTTCCAAAAGAACAGGGTGGTCTCAATATTAAAAAATCTGAACTAATGAATCTTTCTTTGTTGGTCAGGTTGGCGTGGAGGATGTTGAACCAGAAAGATGCTTTATGGGCCAAAGTTCTTAAGCATAAATAATTTGAAGATATTGATCTTCTAGCTGACCCTATCTCATCCGGAGGTTCTTGGATGTGGAAAGGGATTAGGGAAGGTCTAAAAATCATAAAGCATAATTATTGTTATGAAATAGGTGATGGGTCAAAAATATAGATTTGGAAGCAAACTGGATTCCACAGTTTGGAAAACCCCCTAGTTCTAGAATGGATTCTGCAGGAATGAAGCATGTTAGCCAACTAATTGATAGTAGAACTAGGTCCTGGAAAGTTGATGTTTTTCGAGCTTTATTGATGAAACGGTCAAGCATATTATGCTTCTTAGGATACCCATCAACGGTATAGATAGGATTAGATGGATTCAGAATAGTAACAGATTGTTTTGGGTGAAAAGTGCTTATAAAACTATTCTTAATAGTAAGATCGATCTTAACTTTATGCCTAATCATCAATTCCCTTGGAATAATTACTGGAAATCTAGATTGCACCTAAATTCTTGTTGTTCTTATGGAAATGCATACATAATTGTTTAGCTGTTAACGATAGACTAGCTAGACATGTGCACAATGTGGATCCTAAGTGTCCTTTATGCAGGTCTCATCTGGAGAATCTGCAACACTTATTCATCGATTGTTATTATGCTAAGATGGTTTGGTTTTTACTTGATCATGTTCTAGCGTCTAGAATTATTTATTTTAATATAATCGATTGGATTTGTGAATGGATTAATGGCTCTTTGGGTATTGTGGATCAAAGACATAAGATTATTGTATTTGCAAGCACAACTATATGGTTTATCTAGAAAAGGAGAGTGTTTGAAAATTCTGATATTCATCCTAGAGTGTTGGTGGACCAATAAACCATTTCAGGGACAAATGTGATAAATCAATTGGTAGCAAGATAATAGCTCCGTTTGTTAAAATTAACTGCGATACTAGTTTTGTTAAAAAAACATAGTAAAGCTGGAATTTGACTAATTATTCGCAACTTGGCTGGTGAATGTAACGGAACTGGAGGAATCGCATTACTAGCATTTGATGAGGAGCAAGCTGAGGCAATTGGAGAATTGGAGGCCATTGTCTGGGCGAAAAAAAGGAGCATAAGTCACTTGCATATCAAAGGTGATAATATTCATAATGTTATAGATGCTATAAATGGGAATATGGCAGCTGTCAAATGGACCACAAGTTCGGTTATTCTAGACTGTTTGAATTTGTTAACTGAATTTCAAAAGTGAAAATGTACTCATGTTGTTAGGGAAGCAAACACCACCGCTGACTTAATAGCTAAAGTGGAATGTAATTCCACTTCAAAACTATTTAGGTTTCAAGAGTTTTCTTTGTGGTTAAATGGCGCTATTGTCTGTATATTAAACTTTTAATCAATAAATCTCCTTTCCTATTAAAAAAAAGAATCATATATTTAATAACATGTCATACTACATAGTATAATCAAGAGAAATCCTTGTTAATATTTTCTCTAGACTTCTAATAAGAAAGGTCCCTAGATTGTTTTTTAATATGTTAAAAAGAAGAAAATTCATTGAAATTAAGTACCAATAAGGAATATATAATAACTATTGCCGAAAATACGATTCCCAACTGGAGATTCTAAGAAATAAATCATCAATATACTTCAGCAAGAATATCAATAGTAAAAGACAAGTTGAAGTTATTTTTCACCTGTCTTAGCAAGATTCGACTTGAGGACAAATTTTTGGGAGTGAATATTCTGAATAGAGGTAATCACTGCTCAGATTTCAACTTCCTTATTGACAAGTTCGACAACAAATTATGAGGGAAACGACACTTCTTATCCCTTGCCGGGAGGACTTATTAGATCAGTCCTAACACTGATTCTTATATGGCAACAACTATCGTCCGAAGTTAATCTTAGCTATCTGAAACTTCTGGTGGGGTCATTCGAGAGAAGTTGCTTTTTTTTTAACTGGTTTGCACAAAAAGAATGGTGGTCTTAGGCTTAGATCGCTTGAAAATCTGAATCGTACTCTAGTAGCTCAACTTTGTTAGCGATTTTTATCAGAGACTGATTCATTGTGGGGAAGTATCTAGTAAGATAAATATCTCAGGGGAAACTCATACTGGAATGCCACTAAGCCCCACAAATGTTCAAACACATGGACAAATAAGCTTCAAAGTAGATATGTACTTAAAAATGGGCAATGTTAATCCATACCTTACCGGGATTTAAGCCAATCTCAACAAGCAATAACCCGCAGACTATTCAAAAGGTGAGCGATATTATGCTAGCTGGTGGAGGTGTCTGGAACTATCAACTCATTTGTGACAGAACAAATATAAGGATTCATATTAATCAGGGAGAACAAGACAAGCTTGTTTGGATATACAATAATCATGGTGAGTTTACGTCGTAATCTTGCCAGAAAATGCTTGCCTCTAGTACATGTGAATCTTCTCTTTCAAATGATACCTCCTTCCCGTGGAAAAAAATTTGTGCAGTTAAGAAAATCGCTTCACGAATTCAAGTTTTCATTTGGAAGATCTGTCATGAAGGCATTGGAGTCTTTAACAAAATTAGTAAATATGTGGATGGAGTCCTCCCTGAATGCCGATTCTTCCATAATACTGAGGAAACTATCATTTCTTAGTCAATTGCATACTCACTCGTGCAATCTTATTCGCATCACCATTGGGATTTCAACTCGAAGTCAACTCCCATATGCTTATAAAAGATATATTGTCGTCATGGATGGCAGAGAAGGATAATGAATATTGTTTTTAACTTGGTTCTTGCATCTTTTGGGATATTTGGAAATCTATAAATAGCTTAATTTTTGACAAGAAGCACGTTAACATTAGTTATGTCATCCACAAAGGAATATATTGGTTCAACAACTATTATAATGTTGGTGATGGCCAGGTGAATTTCCGTTCTCGAGTAGACAACAATTCAATCAGTATTCAAGCTCTCTAAAATTGGAATCCTCCTGAGGGGGATACAATCAAAATTAACATCGATGCTGCAATTCGTAATGGTGGGCATCTTGTGCTGCAGCGTCAAGGAATAATCATGGTGAGTTTTTGTGTGCAGGTACAAACATCAACAAATTCAACACTAGTAAAGACCCCATAAGAGTTGAAGCTTATGGGTTTTTACTTGCAATGTTCGTGGCTAAAAGAATGGGTTAGTATAACATTTGCATTGATAGTGACTCTGAAATTCTAATAAGCTTTCTTACATGCTCAATTTCAAGAATTTTGTGGAGGTTGTTGTGCATAATCTTAAAAATTAAAGTTGCAACAACAACGATTGGCATGTTGTCCTTCAACTACGTTCAGCGATAAGCTAATGAAGCTGCCCACATTCTCGCTAAATCCGGTATTATCGGCAATGTCCCCAATTGGTGGTCATCTTCCCAACCTCCTTTTTTATTTCCTTTATTCTAGAACGAGAATGACATCTCAATTATTGTGTGTTTGGTTTGAGGGAATACAATTACTTTTTCAGGAATATAATTTCATTCTCATGTTTGGTAAATAGCAATATAAAGTGATTAGGAATATAATTTTCCGAAAGTAAAGGAATGCAAAATTTATGGAGGGTTTTAGGATTTTTCCTCTCCAGAAGATATGATTCCTAGGAATGGATTTTTTTCCCATCATCCAACCACTTCGTTGATTTCTAAAAAAGAAAAGAAAAAATAACATCAAGGTTCAAAGGAGGTTCCAAAAAATTAAAACATAACCATATTTGTCGTGAGAACTAACACGTGAACTCTATTTTAGGGTGATAAAGATTTTTCTGGACTCTTGATTTTCGGTAATAATTTTCTTTTACTCTCTTACTGACACCCACCTAACTAACATAACCGATAATTACATCAGAGTAAGATCGATAGACATAACTCATGAGATGTTATTCAAAATAAATAAAATTAAAATCGATGGACCAAAACGAACCTAATTAAATACTTCATTCGTTTTTAGAAAAGAGTTATAATCACTTTTTCAGAAACGAAGATAGTATAATTCATGCACACCATATATCCGGTGGCCGACCATACACCCCACTAAGCCGTAATTCTTTCTAAACAAAATGACATAAAACTCCTCCTACATTCTTTCTTATTCTTAAACAAAACTAAAATGGGGAATATTAAGGTGTTGTGACTGTATGACCTTTCATGAACCGATAAAAATACCCTCTAAAAGTTGGCTAAACCACGTGATGGACAACATCAACTATGCACCAAATGTGCTGTTATTTTTCATTGGACTAAATTATCCCTTCATTTCTCAAGCTATGGAACAGCTATTGAAATATTTTTTCGGAAATTTAAGCTAAAAGAAGAAAAGTTCATTAAGTAATCATTAAATTATGCATCAAATTGAAGATTAAATGTTTGTGTATTTCTCTATCTATGACCTCTTAGTTGGATATTTCTATGACAATAATGCGAAAAAAGCAAACCACCCCTAAAATAATAAATCAAATTAAATACGTTTTGTTTGTGCTAGAAATATAGCTGTTCATAGCCCAATTATATGTTATCTTTTAATATAGCAACAAAAGATATCCACGTCAACTAGTAGTTCCTCAATATTCCTATTGTTTTAGGATGGTTAAATTCTAGGTAACTACACTTTTTTTAATTCAATCAACGAATTTTAATTTATTTAAATTAAATTCGTGATTACATGATCGCATACAAGATAATCAAAATCCTAATACAAATAAAGATATCAGTTACAAGTAAATCGCAAAGAGAAAGAGTCATAAACCGTAAAGATATCCAATTTTTATATGTGTAATAGGGAAGGATGATGGTATTATATGGAATCAAATCCGACCATTTAATTTGATTTTCTTCTTCATCGATAAGATATGCTCCTAAAACAAAGGAGTAATTTGCCCATAGTCTTGTAGATCCAAACGAACCCTGATGCCTTAAATCCCTTCGATTGAAAACGAATTCAAAGCAAAACCGTGTTGAATAGTTGATGTTCTTGAAACGAGAATAGTAAGCCACGAACCAACGATGAAGGTTTCAATAAATTTTCCTCAACGCGAATAGAAAATCGCTCCAAATAGCAAAGAAAAATCGCCCCAAATAGCGAAGAAATATGTTGAACGACATTAAAAAATAATAAAGAAACTACTTTTATTCAATAAACTACTACTAAAACTTAAAAAAAAAAATCTGAGCAAAAAACTAATGGAGGCTAGGTTTTTTTTTGAAGCATACAACTATATATTTGATTACTCTTTAAAAAAAAATATTACAGACATGTGAAGTTATGTTGTTAGCTTCCTCTTATATATAAATTTACTACATCAATCGAACCTTAGAAAATGTGTACTTCCTCCGTCCAAATTATAAGGGAATTTTTTTCAAACATCTTAAATTAAAAGAAAACAACAAATTTCAATTTTTTTATTATTTCTCCTAGTTTAATATTAATCTATTCATAATAATTAAACCCATTAAACTAATTTTAATAGTACCATACATCATAAATAAAGGTATTTATATGTGAAAAGCCACCTTAAATAAAAATTCCTCCTATCTAGTTGGACAAGCCAAATTTAAAAGTCTACCTTTATAACTTGGATGAAAGAAACATATATTTATTTAACAGAGTTTGTTTTTCACTGTGTGACGTGAATCTAAAGATCTATAAATGCCATATGTGGTTCAATTTTTAATGTATTATCCAGATTACTCTTCTCTGGAGCGTTTAATTTTAATGAAGAAAAAAAATTCATTCGCAACTAATAATTTATACAAATTAAATGCTCTATAAAACAATTAAACGATTGGATATGGAAAATATGTGAGGATAAATGGATTTTCGGTTTTGATGAGCCACTTAACCATTTCTCAACTATGAATCTGTCAGCAAGGAATTTACACTAGTCTCTGACTTGATTAAGGCTTATTCTAAAACTTGGAACATAAAGGTTATTTTTGAATAATTTCATAATGAAGTTGTTGAAAAAATCTGCAAACTAGAATCCCAAAAAGAGATGAAGACTATCTAGTTTGGACACTGACTAATATTGGTGTTTTTACTGTTAAGTCAGCATACAACAAGTTAATGAAAATTCAACGCCAATAATCTCAATCTCACCAGCATTGACAGTATGATCTTGAAGAGGATTTGGAAACTCAACACAACACCAAGAATTAAAATTTTATTTGGAAATGCCTAACTGATAATGTCTCTACTAGTGAAAGAATTACGAGGAACTTGATAGGAGTTGTTTCTGACTGTCCTCTATGTAATAAATATTTAGAAACAACAGACTATCTATTCATACAATGTTCCTATGCAAGAACAATTTATACTTCAATTCCGGGTGGTAATAATGATCTTAAAAACCACCAGACTAGCTTGGATTCTAAGCTGGTTTGAAAAAAAAAATAAGGAGGAAGATTGGATCTTATACAGTACCTGCAGTATTTTGGAAGTGTGGAAAAAAAGGTATAAGATAGTCTTTGAAGGCACAAAACCAGATCCTATCAAAACCATCAAAAATACCCAGAATTCATATCAGGTTGTTTTGAGAAGATATGTTATTGAATGCACTAGAAGAATTGATATCAGGGTCTCTTGTAGAGAATATTGGATTCCATTTCCATCTCCTAACCTTTTTCTCACTATAAATTGTGATGCATCATATAAATTATCTTTAAAATCCTGTGGTATTGGTTTAATATTGAGGAACTATGCATGTATGCATCAAGGTTCGAGGTGTATCTACATATATGGATACCTAAAAGCAGAATGCATAGTTGTTTTTGGAAGCAGCCTACTGGGCTATCCCATTGCCGCTGGATTTCGTAATTATGGAGACAGACCCTTGAATGTTGTTAATACCATCAAGGATGAAGACAATAACTTGAAGTGGGAAAATAAAAAAATCATTACAGACATTCAATTTTATCTTAATAGTATTAGAAATTAGAGGGTTAACCATGTTAGTAGAGAATGCAACAAATCAGATGATAGCTTGGCAAAACATTCAAGAAATAATAAATTTACTAGTTATTGGTAGGGATATGTTCCTGAGTTCATATGTAATGAAATTCTAGAGGACATGAAAAATATATCTCCAGACTTAACCAGTTAATTCGATAAAATTTCATTCGTATAAAAAATAATAATTTACTTATGAAAAATTTAGATATGTCAATAAAATGATATTTTTATCTAGTTATACATATTTCAATAATTCGTGGTTAATTCTAAATTTTGGACGTAAGCTTCTACATAATAGATCGCCAATAGTTTCAATTGTAGGTTGAGATTTAGACGAAATTAGGATCATATAGATATAGTCGATTTCCTTTAGAAAATATCAAAACAAAATTTGTATAGTAGAATTGGAGATTGAAATAATTTCAACAATAAAATCTAGAAAATTAAAAACTAAACAACAAAATAAGGCGATTTTGTTGTATTTTCTTGGTTGAGACCTGTGATTCGATCCAATTAAATTTCTACTATCCATCTATTAGTGGACATTTTGACAATGTTACAGTTACACCTGACTTATTACAAAGTATATATTAAGGTAAAAAAGTAAAACAAAACATACAAAATCGCTCCTCCAGCAAATAGAATTATCTCGTCACTGGTCATCATCTTTATTTCGTAAAAACGAGAAATTTTTTCTTAAAATTCGCTTGATATCATCTCTCTTTATATAAGCTCGGGCTCTTTACCAATCTCAGATTCGAAACCCATTTCTCTCTCTCTATTACACAACACACATCTAATCTCTCTAAGAGAGACTCTTTCTCTCTCTTCATCTTCATTTTGGTATAGAATTTCTTCTTATAAATATTGTAAATTGAGTTAAAACGTTTTTTTTAATCAAAGAAGAAAGTAAAATAGGGGGGCTTTTGGGGAGGATGAACAAGCCCTCTGTTCTTCTTATGCCTCCTCTTTATTAATCTCAGATCTTACGAAAGAAATTCACTCGATTTCTAATCTGGGTTTCTCTTTATTTTGTAAGTGTTGAAATCTACTATCCCTTTATCGATCTCCAATTCATAATTCTCTTCACAATTCTGATTTAACTCGATTTACATTCATTGGTTCTGAAAAAAAACATAAAATTTTCTTCGAAAGATATTTAAATTTTGATTTTTTTGGTTTGTTCCAGGAATTCTGGATTTGTTTTGAAGGATCCGATGTTTTAGGATTAGCCCCATTTCGTATCTGACAAGTTATCTGTCTGTTGTTTGGGTAAATTCTAGGATAAGGTATGTTCTTTGCTTGTTTCATTGGATTCTTATCTCTTGCATTTTGATCCATTGGATTGCTTTATCTATTCAGTTGGATAGTTTGTTTTGTCTGATGTCTGTTAGAATTCTATTTTTTGTCTTCAGATTTGAAATTTTAAAAGCATTCCTGAATTTTGCTTTTGCTTTTTCATTTTGAATTTAGATATGTGTAATTTCGATTTAGAATTTGGGTTGGTGACATAATTCAGTGTGTGGTTTACAGTTAGGATGGAATCGGATCATGGAAAACTTTTTATTGGTGGAATTTCGTGGGATACTAATGAAGATCGGTTGAAGGAGTATTTTAAAAGTTATGGTGAAGTGGTGGAGGCAGTCATTATGAAGGATCGGACAACCGGTCGTGCTCGTGGATTTGGTTTTGTAGTGTTTGCAGACCCAGCAGTTGCAGAAAGAGTAGTTATGGATAAGCACATGATAGATGGTAGAACGGTACGCATTTGTGTTTCAACTCTTAAGAACCAATTTTCATTTCCTAATTACTTAGTGTATGAATTATAGTAAACTACATAATCAACTGTCTACTTATGAAAGATTTGGTTAATTTCTTATCCTATATTTGTTTGAAAATTAAAATTTTGTAACTCCAGAGTCGATCTGTTCAAATGCATATCGAATTCAAAAAATTCTTGTGTCTAGAGAAAGCTTGTGCTCAGTTTTCTTTGTTCTCCTTGTTGATGCATATGAAAACATGTTAGTAATTTCGGTTCACTTTTCTCAATGGGTTTAGGAAATTTTCTAAGATCTAGTTATTTTGCGGGGAATCATAACAATTGCAGTGCCTTGTTCATGTAGTCTGTACATCTGGTGTTTATTTAAATTATGAATTTTCAGGTCGAGGCAAAGAAGGCTGTACCCAGGGATGATCAACAGATTATGAATAGAAGCAACAGCAGCATCCATGGGTCGCCAGGTCCTGTTCGCACTAAAAAGATATTTGTAGGAGGTTTAGCATCAAGTGTTACAGAGAGTGATTTCAAAGAATACTTTGAACAATTTGGGGATATCACAGATGTTGTGGTGATGTATGACCACAATACCCAAAGACCTAGAGGTTTCGGATTCATAACATATGAATTAGAGGACTCTGTTGACACAGTGCTGCTCAAAACATTTCACGAACTAAATGGAAAAATGGTAGAGGTTAAGCGGGCTGTCCCGAAAGAGTTATCTCCAGGACCCAACCGCAGTGTTTTAGGTGGATTTAATTATGGTATGAATAGGGTCAATAACTTCCTTACTGGCTTCAATCAGGGATTTAGTCCAACCTCTATTGGTGGGTATGGAATGAGGATGGATAGGTTTAGTCCAGCTGGTGGTAGTAGAGGTGGGTTTTCTCCATTTGGTCCTTCTGGCTTTGGAATGGGTGTTAATTTTGATCAGGCATTGAGCCCAAGCTATGGAGGAAATGCAAACCTTAGCTCCAATTTCGGATATGGACGGGGTTTGAACCCTTACTTCAATGGGAACTCAAGTAGATATGGTAACTCTATTGGTTACGGTGGGGGCAATGGAGGAATTGGTTCTGTTTTGAACTCGACAGCTCGGAATGTGTGGGGCAATGTGGGAGGCATGAGTTATTCTACAAATTCATCTAACACGGGTGGTGCTTACTTGGGTTCAGGAAGTGGGACTATTGGAGGAAATGCATCTGGTGGTAACACTGCTGCTGCAAATTGGGGTTCCTCTCCTATTTCTGCTCAAGCTGGAGGGAGTGGTTCTAGCTACAGTGTTGGCAATCTGAGCTATGGAAATGATCATAGCAATTATGGTTTGGGAGGAGGAGGATATGGTAGAAACAGCGGAACTAATGTCAATACACCATCATATGGTACATTGAATGGTATTCCTGATGGGGCATTTGAAGACTTCTATGGTGGTGGTTCTATATACGGGGACTCCACTTGGCGGTCAAATTCTGAGCTAGATATTTCTGATTCATTTGGCTATGGACTTGGCGGTGCAGCTTCGGATGTTGCATCTAAAAGTGCTGCTGGTTTTGTTGGTGGTTATAGTGTTACAAATAGACAAGCAAATAGAGGTGAGTTCCTTTATTTTTCTCACATATTAACTACCGGTGCATTCAATACATGTTTCTTCTTATGAGTGTTAGCACAAGCATTTGTAGAACTGTTGCCTCTGGTTGATTTTGTTTGGACCAATCATCATATGTTTGTTGTTTGATTCAGAATATTGATGTTTTGGATTTCCCCCCTAAAATAGCTTCCTGTATAGGTGAAACTAGAGAATCCTCAAATTTTAGTACGAAGGTACAACCTAAGATGTTCTGAAATTGTGTCTTTTTAAAACTTGGGTTTGGATTATAAGTGATGTCGACAGGCATACATGAACTAATAAATACACAACAGACAAATAGAATTATAATTAGACTTTTGTTGCATTTTTGGTGATTTTGGAAATATTCTTTTTACTGAAACAGATTAATCCAATCAACTTGATGAACTCTCTTGCGTGTTTGGTGGGCTTGCATTTGTTTATTCATCTCTTGTTGCAATGGATTAGTCCAATCAACTTAGTGAACTACTGTTCTCTCTCGCTTAATCGGTGATGGATTTTCCTTTATTTTGTTTAGGGTACTAGATGGTCCACATAACCGTAATTTCCTTTTATGAATACTGTCCCATGTTTGATATTGGTAGTCAGATATGCATCTTCATTTGGTAGTTAGGTTTCATAAGTTGAGCTTCAAACATTTCATTGATCTTACAATGGGCTATGCATTGCTAACTATTCTTTTATCTGGGGTATTGATAAATTCTTCTCATTTCTTGCTTCAGGAATTGCTGCCTAGGAGGATCACTACTTGGATCAGGAAATTACTGTAGGTGAAGGAAAATCTGTTGAATCAGATGACTGGTGAAATCTAGACATATCCCCTCATTATACATAGAAAAATTGATTATCATCTAGAGAGCTAGCTAACATGAGTACCTATCTTTAGGATCTCAAATTCAGGGGAAAGAAGCAGTTACAGGGATTTTGTGTTTAAGGTTTGATATTTGTTTTTAAAGCTTAGTTTTTTTTTCTTTCTCAGTGTTTGATTGAGTTGTAAAATCAGATTGCGGGATGTATTCAGAAAAGAAGAGTCTTAATATATGTATCGTGCATATCTGGCGAGACGATACTTAAGAAAAGAAAAGAAAAAAAAAGGAAAAGGAAAAACTACAAAATAGTTTGTTATTACTATTATTTTTTTTTCTTTTAAATTTGATGTAATGTCACTAGCGAAGTGCTAGTGCATGTCAGTCAGGTAATGTTCTTCTTCTTCTTCTTCTTCTTCTTCTTTATCTTCATCTTGTGTTTTTCTTTTTCTCAGGTTGTACACCAGAGAGTGTTTTGGTTGATTTTACTAGTGTGGAACATTTTAAGGGATTCCAATATGTGGTACCTAGAATAAGACCAAATATTCTCATTCATTTTCTTATGGAAACTTTGTTTTCTGTTCTCTTTGTATCTTTTTTCTTTTCTTTTGGCAACTGTCATCTGTTATAATGAGGCTTTAATTATTTGGTCCTTACTGCATATTGTTGGATGGAATTTTTCGAATCGTAACCTTTGTTTTTGTGGGACCAGGTTTCTGTTTTTGAGTAGTATGGATAGTGTGAGCTTGGCTATTAGTTGAGGAGAGATGCGATCAGGTTACGTTCAACCTACATAAATTGACTGTAATCATCCAAGTGGCCTCCTATCTTTTGGTTTCTCAATTCTTTTTGATCATTCCAAAAATGTAAAATGAGCATGTGGTTAACTAACATTCATTACAAATAAGGTATGGTTTTGGTTTTAGTTTTAGTAGGACCCCTGATACACTTCTGACTCGACATATTACTGTACTGATTTTGTCTATCTGCAGATTACAGGATCCTAGATTGGATTACGGGGATGAACCTGCACAATTCTAGTGTGATATAGTAGAATATTATCCCCCGTCAGTTTTTTTTGTTATTTTGGACTTAAACTAGTCTGCATTTTTGGGCTAACAAATTTTTTTTTTGTATTTATGCCATCCAAGTCTAGTTATTATCGGATGTTCAAATGGTGGTAGGAAACCAATTATACCCTTTCATTAATACAAAACCTAACTAAACTTTTTAAATTTGTTCTTATTCTTCTATCGATTTCTATACTTCTTCTCTCATCTTCTATATCTACCGATTCGTTATTTTTTTTCGAAACCAATTAACCGTATCGTCGTTAATCATCGTACCAAATCATCGTCGATTCTTCGATATAAAGATGGCTTGACAGAAAAAAAAATAAGTCTTCAATCTGATAATAGTAACCAACCAAATTTTGCTAAGAGATTAAGAAACAAAGAGATTGTTGAAGAACATAGTGAAGAAGATGAAGAGCAAGAAGATGATGATCAAGATACGGAGACTAATTCTGACAATCAACCTTTCCAGCACTATAATGGCTCCAATAAGGTAAGGGTTTATCACTAATTGGGTTTATATTGCTTGAATTGAATGAAATCGTCACTGGAATTTCTAGGGTTTTCAGTTATTTGACATAATCGGTAGTTTAGTTTTGAATTTATCTACCGATTATAGTCGTGTTCTTCATACCTCAAGAACATCTACCATAATCGGTAGATCTGGGTAATATTTATCTTCCGATTATTCAGGGTAGTAAATTTCCTGGATGGTTTTATGTTTTAATCGGTAGTTAATGTTAATTTTTATCCTCCGATTATTTTAGATGTTTAGGGATGTAGAAGATGAAACAATACTTATAATCGTTAGATAAATGCAAACACTTACTCCCGATTATAATGTTCGAAAATGAAAAAGTTGGGGTTATATTATAATCGGTAGTATAGGGTTTTTAATTACCTACCAATTGTCTTAGCCTCAAAACCATATGTTTCTGGATAAAAATAAATTATAATCGGTAGTTAATGTTGGACCATTTACTACCGATTAGGTGTAATCGAAGGATAGTATAGAACTCGAACTACCGATTAAACATAATCGGTTGTTATTATCCTATACTATCCACCGATTATAATGATTAGACAACTCAAAACTGTCATTCAATTGTTTTCGAAAACTAACTTTACTTGCCTTGATTGTTTTTTGTTTTGCTTATTAGGGAAAGGGGAGCAAAGAAAGGAAAAGATAAAGTTGTTGTTGTAGACACTGCCACTCTTGTTGCAGAGCCTCGTCGTACTGGGGGTCAAAGACTAATGGCTAGTTCACAAAGAAAGAAGAGTGCTCCCGGAATCTCTATCGATGATGGAACGATGTCATGGACCGAAAAATTTCTCCCCCGGCACTACGCGCTGGGCAGGCCATAACTCCCCGATGCGCGGCTTGAAAGATAGTAATCAGACCTTAAAGATTAACTTCTCGCTGGCAAATGCAGGTAGATTTTCCTTTCCAAGCATGCTTTGCAAGAATGATATTCAAAACGTAATTTCCATACCGTTCCAACTTACCCTTGTTCTGCAAAGGGTACAAGGCTATTAAAGCCAATGATGAATTCATTTGGAAAGCATCACATAATTACGATCATTGTTCAGGCCTAACTCATGCCTTGGACTAGAACCTAGGCCATTTCAGGCCTATTTTTCGCTTCATCAACTCTGTTTCGACCATGCGATGGGGCCTGCAGTGATCTTGCTCTTGCCAAGGGTGCAACATCCAGGCACATGACATTCCATACCGTAAAAGTTGATAGGAAGTATGAACAATCCATCGAATAGAATTGCAACTACCTCATCAAGTGTGGCAACAATCATCTCTTGACTTGGCATTGGCGATCTTTTAATATGTGGAAATATTATCTACTTTGCAGGTATTGGGAGTATTTTGCTTCAGAAGTTTACACTGATGGCTGCGGCTAAGAAAAGAGCTTTCCTTTTGTACAAATGAGGAAAGACTTTGGTGATCGTTTTCCATGTTCTTGGCTTTTGTCCAGTACGTAGTTTCCTCTCAACCAACCTTGTATGATTATCTCCCTTTTCTTGTTATTCTGAATTCATATTTGTTAAATTTGGTGTTCATAGGTTAATTTCAAACAAAGGCCTGTGATATGTATTTTGATTCTCAGTATGGGTTATTTTTGCTGAAAATAACACTAGTTCTCCTTTACGTGTAGAAGACTTCACTCCTCTGTATAAGAAAAGAGCTTTCTTTTTGATAGTTCAGTTACATCAATTATCTTCTCAAATACTCTCTTTTGTTCAGGATTCAGTTTTGGAGGTATAAACGTTAATCTAGTTGCTTGGGAGGACGAAAAATGTCACGGAAAATCCTGTTTCCCTGCTCAGGTATAACCAACTCAAGTTCTAACTTGTTTACTTGTTCTGTATAGGTTTTTCGTTTAGCTACACCATGCTTGTACTAGTAAAAGAGTGTGCAATCTATCTATGTTTACTACTAGGCTATATTCAGTTGTAGTTGAACAAGAATTTTCTGTAAACAAAGTTCATGCTCCTGGTAGGCGCCAATCTAGGCTCTATTTACATGCTTCGAAAAATACATCACAAGTAAGCAGAGGAAGTGTGGCTAAAAGTATAGTTTCAGGTTAATTTTGGTCGTAAAAACATGTGGGAATGATGTCCCAAGGTATATATAGATCCACCCATTTGCAACATATGCTTTCTGGTCTATTGAATGTAAATTTTCGGACTCCTAAAAGGTTGTCCTTATGTCCTAAAATATTTTTTTTTATTTGGTTGTGTTTCTAATTATTTATGCCTTCAAAATCCAGGTTAACTTTCAGGCTGTCAAATTCAGTTATTTTGAGAGGGATTATTAGCCTAACTCTTGAGGACCCCATGTTGGAACCAATGACACTGTGAATGGAAACACCAAACAGATCTTCCTCCTCATTGAAATGGAAGAAATCTTCTTCTATTAAGAAGGAAAATATTCTTGGTTCTTCTTATGACTTGGAGGACTTGTGCACGTTTACAACAGCATTAGAAAAGATCGACATGGATCTCTTTTCTCGGATAGTTGAATCTATTTGGTGGCACGTATAATATCCTTGTTTGCGTATCTCTCAACTTGTGTTCAGTTTCTCTTATTTGTTGCATAACATTTATCTAAATATAAATAGTTAAAATCGTTATAGCTTCTTGGTGTTCTTTTTACCTGCACTCCAGATATTGACTCCATACATGCAACCCGCTCCTGGGAAGTCATGTAAAAGGAGGATGTCTTCAAGCATAAGGGGAAGGTAATAGAGGAAATCTAGTTTGTGAGCGCAAGAGCAGGACAACTTTCATTTAGATATATGGAAGAAAAGCATTCAAGGACGCCCATGAAAGGCTTTGTTCAGTTCGAGATTCAACGCATGAGTGTGGTTGCTTACCTCTGCTGGCTAGATTGGTAAGTTTTGTTGACTTGCATCCGGGTTATGCTCCATGGACATACAAATGTATATATGATTTTGTGTTAGCAAGAAATATGGTGCATTCATATATTATTTTGAAAGTGATTGACATAGTAACTCAGTATCTGCACTTACTGGCTATGTTTATAGCGCAATTCTTCGTGAATCATTTGATGAGATTTCAGTGGATCCTGTATTCGACCCAATAAGTGATTCAGATTTTCTTCCTATTTCAGTTGGAAAATTAAGTTTTGATGCTGGTATGCCCAACATTTGATGCTCCGATGATCAGGAGGATTCTTCAAATCTTTGTTCCCCACGGGTTCTGTCCTGCCAAATGATGTGTTTGACACACCAAATACTGAGGTTAGTCCCACTGGAAAAAACTATATCTATTTCCACTTGTCCGACAAGATAAAGTCTACTCTGTTCACTTTTAGTAGCCTAAAAATGAACCAGTTTCATTGTACATGTTTATTTATAAGTAATGACTCATGGCCCTATCCCTGAGTCAGAGAAGCTATAGGGTCATACTTGGCGTGGCGAAAAAGGATATGGTTTCCGATTTCGTTGTTAACTTTTTTTTTTGTTAGTATTCAGTACTAAGAAATACTTTTATATGAAATAAATTTTCTATGTCGTGCATTAACTTGTAATATAACTGGCTCAAAATTTGTACTACTGAACTGCTTTATTTATTAAATCAATTAAATCACTAAAAAAAATTCCTATAATTATTGTTATTTTGATATTAATTACTACTGTGCATATCACCAAATCTGTAACATGAACTCAATACAAACGAGGTGTATGATGAAAATGTTACCTACTATAACAGGTTCATGACAAAACGGCTACCTTGGTACAAAAAAATTAAGTTTTAGATGACAGTTTTATTTAGAAGATGTTACTGTAACTTGTGGACGATGACATGTTAATGAAGAAATGTTACATTAGTATAAGAAATTGATCTTCTGATGACAGTTTCATTTAGGAAATGTTACTGTAAGTTGTGAACAATGACAGATTTATGAAGAAATTGCTACTTATAGTCATGATTCCATAACAGTTTCTTATAGACCCTTTCGTAACAGAGGCTTTAATGACAGTGCAATTATTTTTCAAAACTGTCACATAAATGTTTTGGTGGCAGTTTTTAACTGTCATATAAGCCCATTTTTGTACTAGTGTGGTTAGCCAACTGCTAGGCTAATCCGTCAATTTATTAGCATCAAGGCCAATGCATCCACACCCTAATGTATTGCTAAGTAAGCTTTATAAGCTTAGGATGAAGCTTCATCCCATGTCATGACGCGTCCCTGAGTAAGCGTCATGCGAAAATTGGGGGTGTTACATTCTTACCACCTTCAAAGAATTTCATCCCCGAAATTCAACTCAAAAATTATTGTGGACAAGCTTCATCGATTTGGATTTCCTGAGCATATGTCCCACACCATGATGCGCAGAAATCCTGTAAGGGTCCAATGTTTGTTAATGAACACAAATTTAAAACTTTTGAATATGCGTTTCATTCCGCATATCCCGGAATCCTAATAGGGTCAGTAGTTGTCGTAACCAAACATACGTTCCATACGGTATGCTCGAGGATCAGGAAAGGTTTTGCAACTTCAGCAAGAAAAATCAATTTGGATCCCTAAACATGTGTTCCATACCACATGCTCAAAAATACAAAAGGATTTACTCAACACGAGATTTTAATTGCACGTCCCATACCATGCACTTAAGATTCCCCAAAGTTCACAAAGGTTGAAAAAGGTCATCGCAAATTGATAAGCATTTCCTACCGTAGTACTATGAGGACCAAACTCTAGCACCTGTGTAGTCGGATGCAAGCCATCGTCCCTGACGATCTTCCACTTAGTGGGAGCTAGCCAACCTGACAACGCATACCTTTCTAGCGACGGTTGTGGGGTGATCATTCCCAGTGCCAAGGGTAGTCGGATACCAGCCACCGACCCTGATGGGTTTCCTAGAAAACTCGCAGAACTAGGTCAAGCTCATCCAAATCTTAACGGAGTAACTATCGTAGTAGTTACAATTTATTTTTGTAAGGCACTTGGCCTGATTTATTCACTCTATTTTCTCACAACAGTTGGCCTCCTCTTCCGACTTTTTCTATTTCCTTAGAAGGAGGTAGTCATATTACAAAATGCTCACTGACGAGTCCAAAACTCACAGTCCCAAGTGTTTTCTCGGAACTTGCTCTGATATTGTTTGTCACAAACCAGAGAATTCCTCCTCCGGCGCTGTGCGCCGCGTAGGCCATAACTCCCCAACTCACCCTCCCTATATATGTATTAAGCGCATTTCCATATTTTTGGAAAATAAGGGTAAGAGACACCCATTTATTGCACTTTAGGCAAATCCGCCAGCTGGTTAGCATCGCTAAGGCAATTCCGCCAACTGGTTTGCATCGCTAGGAAAATACGCCAACTGGTTAGCACGGCTAGGCTAATCCGCCATTTGGTTAGTATAACTAGATAAATTCGCCAACTGGTTAGCAACATTATTTTCCAACCAACACCTCATCCCTATATATGTTTTATTCACATTTCTACAAGTAATTAAAATAAAGGGAAGGGACATCCATCGACTGCATTTTCGCTTTCTAGTTAGCGCCTCTAGGAAAATCCGCTAACTGGTTAGGCAAATCCGTTTTTTGGTTCGCGTCACTAGGCTAATCCGCTTTCTGGTTGGCACTACTAGGCTAATCCGCTTTCTGGTTAACACAGTTAGGCTAATCCGCTATCTGGTTAGCCAGTTAAGCTTCATCAATTTCCAACCAACGACTCCTCCTTATATATGTCTTATTCGCATTTTTACAAATAAATAAAAGAAAGGGAAGAGACATCCATTAACTGCACTTTAGGCAAAAACGCCAACTGGTTACCAGCTTCTAAGCTAATCCGCCATCTGGTTAGCGTATCTGCTAACTGGTTATCCAGCTGCTAGGATAATCCGCCATCTGGTTAGCATATCCGCTAAATGGTTTGCCGCACAGGCCAGAACTCACCGGTACGCGGCTTGAAAGACAGTAACCGGACCTTAAAGCTTAATTTCTCGCTGGTAAATGCAGGTAGATTTTTCCAAGCATGCTTTGCAAGAATGATATTCGAAACATAGTTTCCATACCGTTCCAACTCACCCTTGTTCTACAAAGGGTACATGGCCATTAAAGCCAATGATGAATGCATTTGGAAAGCATCACATAATTACGATCATTGTTCTGCAGTGATCTTGCTCTTGCTAAGGGTGCAACATCCAGGCACATGACATTCCATGTCGTAAAAGTTGATAGGAAGTATGAACAATCCATCGTATGGAATTGCAACTACCTTATCGAGTGCGACGATGATCATCTCTTGACTTGGTATTTCCGAGCCAGATGATACGAGTTACCATAATATCACAATCACCTCTAAATTAGACGATATAAGTGACAATGTGCTGCACCTCAATGCTTTGCATTGCGGATTCCTACATACCCAACCCATACCTTGAAGGGATCAAGCATGACCATATTTCATTCGAAGTGTCAATTCGAAAGGAACAATTAATTTAAGCCTATTAATGCAAAGCCAACATCGATTCCAACTTCGTTGCAAGGCCAAAGGCCAAGCAAATCCTAGTCCGTATAGGCCAAGGGACTTTCGCAAGGTATGCACCAGCTTGTGCATAAATATCGCTACTTAGTATGAAAATTTACATTCTCGAGTACGCAACATGATTGAATGATGCTTTCGTATAATTCAAACTTTATCGGCTAACTACAAGCATGTTGACGCTTATGCATCAAGAATGCACCAAACGTATAGGCCATATAGCATATATATGTGCATTACCGCTCATGCACATTCGACCCAAGCTCACTCCCTATATATGTCTTAATCGTATTTCCATATATTTTGAATAAAGGGGTAAGAGACATTCATCTACTGCACTTTTCACTTTTTAGTTAGCGCCTCTAGACAAATCCGCTAACTGGTTAGCCAAATCCGCTTTCTGGTTAGCAAAGTTAGGCTAATCCGCCATCTGGTTATCCAGTTAAGCTTCATCGATTTCCAACCAATGACTCCTCCCTATATATGTTTTATTCGCATTTTTATAAATAAATAAAATAAAGGGAAGGGACATCCATCAACTTCTCTTTAAGCGAAAACATCAACGGGTTAGCATATCCGCTAACTGGTTAGCCAGTTGTTAGGTTAATCCATCAATTGATTAGCATCAAGGCCAATTGTGCCAAGGCCAATGCATCCACACCCTGATGCATTGCTAAGTAAGCTTTATAAGCTTAGGATAAAGCTTCATCCCATGTCATGACGCGTCCCTGAGTAAGCGTCATGCAAAAATTGTGGGTGTTACAAATGCAATCACAACCGAGTCAAGCAAGTGTAGATGTGGGACAACCAAGTACTACTGAAGGAGAAGGACACTCCAACATGGCACCCTAACAACAAACAATCTTTAATTCGTTGAATAATGAGTTTGCTACCGTATTTGCCAACTTAATTAACTTAGTTTCCTAACATTCACCTGTTCTACCCATTCCAAACCAAACAAACTACAATATACCTATATGGTCAATATCGGCCGTTACGGCCGCGATAACGACGATATTCAAGTATCGCTTTAAGAGCGCGACGAATCTTGAAATATCACCGTATCGACCGATACGAGTGAGATTCGCCCGATATTCAAGGTTTATGCTTGTTGTTTAATATAGATTTTTGGAATTTTGAACTTAGAATTGTAATATACTAATATGATCTCTTCTTAAAGTATGGTTGTTAAGATTCTTGGTAATAAATCAAAAAAAATATAGTTAATTCTTGCATTCACATGTATAAAATTTGGATATAAGATTTGGTACTCCCGATATTTCACCGATAATCTCCCCAAGATATTGTTATCAAGGTGTCAAGGTCCCGGTCGAGACGAGACCGAGATCGAAATTAACTACATTGCAATACACCAATTATGCCTTATTTGTTCCTTAAAGTCAAGGTCTTTTAATAGAAAATAAAATTAGAACTACAATTTAGAGTTGTCTTGTAAGGCAACAAAGCCCGGTAACTTTGGGGGTCTCCACCTTGAGTGAATAGGTGATCACTGATGAAAGCCATCGCGGTGTCACCGCTGATAGAGATAAAACAATGACAACCAACTGTAACGTCGAAATTATTCTTCCCCCTCCTAATCCCCATCAGTCATCATGAACCAATTTGGTCGGTGATAACCCATCAACTGTACTTTTTCAATATTATTCATGGGTAGAGAGAGAATTCTTTAACCAGATTATAGAGACAGATAGCTATTTCTTTTTGTCAGTCATGCATTTCCCACCTTCCCATGTAGTTGTCATGTGGTATTTGGTGTAGAGTAACATAATACCAACATGTTTCTGCTTATTTCTTTTATTCAAAACACAACCATTCCCTTAGAATTATAATTCACAGTTCGAAACAATAACAACAACAAAAATAAAAAATTATAAATAAATCTCAAGCCAAAATCTTAATTCCGCGTTGATATAACCAAAAAAAAGACAAAAAAAAAACACTAAGGATGGAAAAGTATCAGTACGCCGTCACTGCACATCCTAACTAGGTTGGCACCTGCAGGAGCACTCATCATGCACCTTAGCACCCCAGATTAAACTGTGCATATTTACATCAATGAATTAAACTAATATTTCATATTTACAAAGTAATTCACTACTAAAAATCAAGCAAACAACACAAGTCTTCTTATCACTCTATCATCTGATCATATCTTCATGGATCCGAAGTGTCCGATAACGTAATTGTTGCTGCCATCTTGGTCGTTGTTGTTTTGGTCGTTATCGTCGTTGATTTTTTCGTAAAAAAATGGATCTTTTAAATAACTCAAGAGGCAGTAGGCCTATTTCTTGGCTTCCCTAAACACTTGTCGATAAATTGTGTGGAGATTGGTCCCACATTGTTAGAAGTTTGGCAATATATGATGAGTTTCCTATTTTGAATAAGTTTTCTAGTTTAGGCTTAGGTTTAAGTTTAGAAGTAGTATCCTTATATAATTCGTAGAGTTTTAGGAAATTGACTTAAGGTTTGTGATGCCTATGAAAGGCACTGGTTATCACCTTTGTAAGACACACCAGATTATTATCAATGTAGTCTTTTATTAATTCCACGTTTATTCTCTCCTCTTTCTTGTTAGATCCTACATAGAATTTAATATGGTATCAGAGCCAGTATAGAGAGAGGAGAGGAAAAGAGTTAGAGATTTTTTTTTCAGTTTTGATTGATTTATAGTATTTGTTTTTTAAGGAGAGAGAATTCATGTTTTTTTAGGTATGGAAAAAAAAAGTCGAGATTCAACAAGATAGAATTGGGTCGTGTTGAATATATGCTGTGGGTTCAAATTGTCAGCAACAAGGTCAATAGACTGAGAAGGACAGGGAACCCTAGTTCCTACTGACGAAAAGAATGGTTGTTTGTTGGCGTGGCCGCATGAGCTTGATGGAGGAATGAAATTATTAGACAAGAGAAGAAGAAGACCTTGCTGCTGCAATGAGCTGCAGTGAATTCTAATGTCAGTGATAATGTGGGTTTTCTGTCGATTGATGATGTGATGATTCAGCGACGATGGTTATGTTTTATAACTCGAGTAATGATTTTAACTAATGGTTTAATGGGTTTTTCTGGGATTGATCTGTCGAGGGAATTAATGGCAGTTGAGGAGATGAAACTGGGAACTTGAACCGGTAGTTTTTGATGGGAGATAATGGAAGTGAGAGGAGCTCGGAGTTAAGTCTGTGGTGATGTAATCCTCGGGTAGGAGGAGTTCAGGGAAGAATAATGGATGTTGGCAGGTCCTGTTGGTCGTGGGACTGAGATGTAGGCGATAAAATATGGCTGATCGGTGATTGATGAAGCTGTTGTTGGATGCCATTAATGGCATTTATGGTGTCGATGAAAGACATTTTCTGGTGGTTGATGGTAGAGAAGGTGATGGCTATTGACGGAGAAGAAAGGTCGAGGAAGAAGAAGTGGTGAAGAAATGGACTGGGTTGTTACACTCAGGTGAGCCCATTAGCACTAACGTAAGTGGGCTGACAGTTTCGTCATCCCATTAGCCTCTTTAGCTAATTTACACGGCTAGGGTCTAGTTTTTCCCTATTTTTGGCATACTTTAGAGTTTTGGAAACCAATTTCGACCAGGATTCGAGCGTGGGCACTTCTATAACTTGTGGCTGACACTATCCTACAAGTCAATAACTCTAATTTCTTTCAAGTTGGATACTTCACTCTGTTTCGTGCTCCAACTTGAGGGGGGGAAAGAGAAGTATAACTGAGGTTGAGATGAGATCAGAATAAAAATCCTACAGATGAGGTAGGTGTTTAGAAAAATCCTACAGATGAAGTATGTGAGAAGAAAAAAATCCTACATATGAGGTAGGTGAGAAGAAAAATCCTACAGATGAGGTAGGTGAGAAGAAAAATCCTACAGATTAAGTAGGTGGTACAGAAGGAGTTGCATCGCAGGTGAGAAAAAAAACCTACAGATGAAGTAGGTGGTGCAGAAGGAGTTGCATCGCAGGTATCGTTAGCTTCAGGAGTCCGTGAAGTTAACATTACAGGAGAAAATCCACGTGTTAGGCCGAATGACTGCCTTACACGTGAGGAGGCGTGTTGACCGAATGACTGGTCACTCGTATATTGGTCCACGTGTTAGGCCGAATGACTGGCCTTACACGTGAGGGGGCGTGTTGATCGAATGACTGGTCACTCGTATATTGGTCCACGTGTTAGGCCGAATGACTGGCCTTACACGTGAGGGGGCGTGTGGAGATTGGTCTCACATTGTTAGAAGTTTGGCAATATATGATGAGTTTCCTAGTTTGAATAAGTTTCCTAGTTTAGGCTTAGGTTTAAGTTTAGAAGTAGTATCCTTATATAATTCGTAGAGTTTTAGGAAATTGACTTAAGGTTTGTGATGCCTATAAAAGGCACTGGTTATCACCTTTGTAAGACACACCAGATTATTATCAATGTAGTCTTTTATTAATTCCGTGTTTATTCTTTCCTCTTTCTTGTTAGATCTTACATAGAATATAATAAATTGTTTCACTAGTAGATCTTTAACTTTATTCATCAACTGAGGTTTCTTACCTGAAGTGACGTTCTTGTAAATCTTGGCAACGGTATCACATTCACATTAAGGAAACTCTAATGTAACCAATTCTAACACACATAACCCGAAGGAATATATGTCGACCATCTCTGTGTAATCTTCATCATATAATTTTGGTGCCATGAACTTTGGTGTACCGAATATCGAATGTGCTGCGTGATCTCTTCCCACTACAGCTGCTAATCCCAGACCACCGATCTTTACCTATTAAAAATAACGGTGTGTATAAGAACTCGGTAGCTAAACTTATCTGGATTTTAAAAAGAAAATATCTCGGGCAAGAAAAATCTCTTGAACATATTTGTAACATAATACACGATTTTTATGAAAAGAAATACTATAAGACGTACAGGTAATTACCTCTCCGGTATGTCCATTGACAAAGACGTTACTGCAATTAAGATCTCTATGAATGATACAAGGATCATGATTATGTAGATATTCCAAACCCATGAGTATTTGTTTCAACCACTTCTTTATTGCCTTTAACGAAACATGACGATGTTTCTTTCGGTACTCTCTTAAGTTACCGGAAGTACAAACTTCAGTGATGAAATTCAACCTGTTGTGTTCTTCATCAACCCAAGCGTTGAAAAACTCAATAATTTTTTCGCATTTCAACGATCTAAGTAACCTAACTTCTGAGAAAATTCTATCAATCATTCCTTTATCATTAGCAAAATATCCTAATTTAACTTGATTTCATGCTACCTCTATACCCGATTCTTGATCAAATCCTCTATAAACCTTTTTCACTGCACCTGAACCCAATAGCTCGTCGTAGCGTCCGTACCGAGTGTTAGGGAATAAAAGTCAAGATAACACATGTCAAACGATTAAGCAAAGAAGCATAGATTTATAGAAGAGCGAGAAACACACAATCAAAGCCTTATAAAAGTTCGAGTGGATGACAGATGTAAAAAAGTAAAAATATCTTTGCATGATCGACACGTAAGATCGGGAAAGTAGTAGTGTTCTGATCGAAGTAAGAAGCATTAAATGCGAATGGTACGGGAAAGCAAGAGCATTAAATACATATGGAACGGAAAAGCAAGAGCATTAAATGCGTATGGAACGAGAAAATAAGAGCATTAAATGCGTATGGAGCGGGAGTGAGAACACTAATTAGTTAGATAACATTAGTTGTATGACTGACACCGAGGATCGGGAAGAGGATGACTCATAGAATACGAAAGACACGTGTTAATAATATAAGGTTTCGGCCAAAAAGATGAAAGCATGACAATGTATAAGCAAGAAGCTGCCTGTCAACCGTATGATGATCCTGATCCAAAGATAATCTTAAAATAAAGAGAACGCAAGGAAGTAATGGGACAAGAGGTATCATACCAAAAGAATACAGTAAAACGATAATCAATAAATTGACAGACAAGATCGGGAAAACATGACTCATCAAACATAAAGGATATACAGAGAGGGACCCATTGAACGACCTATAAATAGAAAAGTTCATTCATCAGAGAAGGGGACAGAAAAATTAAAAGGGAAAAAAACTAAGGAAAAATACTGGAATCAAAGGAAAGCTATTAGGTTGTATTTATAAAGTGATGTAGTGTGAAATTATTGATGTATGAATACACTTTTTTCCATACTTGTAAAGATCTTGAACTTGATAGATATAATTCTAATAGAATGTCCAATTTGGTGAATTGTTATTCTTTAATTTTCTTCATGATTGATGTGCTTATATGTCTTGATTTGAATATTAAGGTGATATAGTGTAACAAAATGTATGGTAAGGATTTTAGTCTAGATCTTTTGACAAATCATTGGTTGTTTTTGCTGATGAGAATTTTGGCATAAATAATTTGGCGCTAGAAACAGGGATTGTGTCAAAGGATTTATCCTACATGTTGTAGAAAAATGGTTTTTTCTGTTATTTTTGTATTTAAAAGTAGAGAAATTTAGTACCAGGAGTTTAGTAATCATATGGAAGATTTTCATTAAAGTGAAATGTCAAAATTTGTGGCTTGAATAAATTTTTACTAATAAAAGAGTTTTATTGCAAGAAATTCCTTGTATGATTTTTAAAATTAAAGTTGAATTTCGATGAAACTTGAGAATCTTTAGTCTGAATGAATTTTTCCTAATAACTGATTTCTTTTATTTTGCGTGTAAATTTTAAGATTGGAGAAGTGTTATGATAGACGTTGTTTTTCTCTCCACCAAAAATATAGTTAGATTTCAAAAGAATCAGAAGATCCATAAATCTATTTTTATTTGTTTCTTTGTTCAATTAGCTTGTTGAAATTATATGACTAACTTTTTAAAGCTATTAGCACAAGGAAAATTTTCAGAAAGCATCTAAGAAAGAAAAGGAACAACCAAGGGAAAACAAGTTAGAAGAAAATATGTCACAATAAGCAAATTCTGGAGATCAAGAAAGTAACACAAATGGAAATTATCACCAAAGTGAAGAAGAGAATGAGACAGAGGTTCAACAGAGTGATTCAGGAAACCATACATCCTTTCAAGAGTATACACCAAATACCATAACCCAAAATCATTCTCCATCTCAGGAGGATACTCAATATAATGTAAATTACTTACAAAATTTGATGGAGGAAATGAATGGGATGCAAAGAGAACAAATAGCCTGTACTGATCGAATTGCATCTCTGACCAGGAAAAATCAAGCATTAAAGGATACAATTCAGCATGGGGTGAGACCAGCTGCAACAGGACCACGAGACCAAGAAGTAACTTCTTGTAGACAAACACCCAAAAGTGTAAGGAACAATCATGATCAAAGAATAGTATTAGCGGGATCATCATCACGAGCAAGGATGCAACGGGAAGGACAGGAGATGCAACATACACAATGGAAAATATGTCTTGAAGCAATGGAACAAATGAAGGACGAAATAAAAAATTTGAAGAATAAAGAAGGAGGGAGAATTAAAGAAGTGTTGAAGGAAGCCAAGCGAACATCGTTGGCTCCACATTTAGCATGTGTACAATTGCCTCGAGAATACAATATTCCGGCGTTTGAATGTTACGATGGGACAAGGGACCCGACTTCGTATTTGAATTATTACAATCGGGTGATGTCACGATGGGACTGAAATGATGTTATAATGTGCCGGTGTTTCCCCTCAAGTTTGAAGGATTCGACATTAGCATGGTATAAAAAATTGCAAGAAAATTCCATTCAATCATATGCGCAATTAGTTCGGAAATTCCTCGAGGCGTACATGTATAACAAACCCGTTGATTCGGGGATAGATAGGTTATATTCACTTGCTTCATGGCCAGAAGAATCAATTCGAGATTATACAGCTCGTTGGCATGCAATTTTCTAGGCGATCGGAAATGTTGAGTCAAATCCTGCAGTTAACCATTACAAGTGGGGAATAGCAGACCGGAGATGCCATCTTTTTGTTGACATTCATAGTAATAACCCGAAAACTGGGGCACCTCAGAGAAATAATAGAAATATGTGCAAGGCTGCAGGATGTGCAAGAACAATGTCCAAGGATAACCTCACGACAGCAAGGAAGTACAAAAAGAACAAATTCAATTGAAACATCACCAGAGCCAAAGAAAAAATTTCACAATAAAGTTGGGGCTAGCGAATTGAAATGCCCACGAATAGGGGATAAAAAAAACTTCATTCAGCAATTTCAAGAAAGAGTGTTTACAAAAATTAACATTTCATATTCCGAACTTTTTAAAATCATAAAAAATAAACCAGACTTTCCGTGGCCGCTTACAAAAGGGCGACAATCGGAGTTTACGCAGAAATCAAAGGACTACTGTGAGTATCATTGCTATAAAGGGCATACAACAGATCGATGTAGAAACTTCATTATTCTGGTACAAAGGATGATTGATGCTGGAGAGTTGAAAAAATTTATTCAAATACCCGAACCAACAACAAGACCTGATAAAGGGAAGGCAGTTCATATCCCATACAAAAAACAAACTATCAGTATGATTTCTTTTTCTGAAAAAAAGAGATACAAATGTGAATGCTGCGATCGACAAAAAATTATGCAAGAGGGTCCAAGACCATGAAATTTTTAAAGTATCAGGAAGGATAACAGAATCTTGTGAAGACTGGATGACATCCCCCTTGACTTTCTCAGTGGGAGAGGTGGATCAAGAAATCGAAATGCATAATGACCCTTTGGTCCTCACTTTGCCGATGTCCGGATAGAATGTCAAAAAAATTCTTCTGGATGGGGGCAGTTTTTTGAATGTCATGTTTTATGATACATTTCGCAAAATGGGACTCAATGAAGATCAGTTAATTCCATCTCATTATGTAATCTATGGATTTAACGGAATAGCTTCAAGACCAAAGAGAGAAATTGATTTGGAAGTCTCTGCTGGACCGGTAAACATTCTGACAAGGTTCAGTGTTGTGGATGCTCCATCCCCATACAATGCAATTATCGGAAGACGATGGGTACACCAGTTGAAAGGTGTAATCTCAAATTATCACCAATACTTGCGGTTCCCAACACCACAAGGGGAAATGGAGATAAGAGGAGATCAGGACGATGCTAAATTGTGTATTTTGGCAGAAGTACGGATGAATGAGGAGCGGGAACAACAACAGCGGGATAAGAAAAAAGACCGCAAGGCAAAAGCAAAAGAAGAGGAAATAAACCGATACTTAAAACAGAGTATCAGACCAAAAATTACAAATGAAATAGGGGAGAGCAACAAAAATCAAGGAAATTCATCAAACCAACAATCTGAAGGACCACCATCATAACAATTAAAAGGGACTCTAACATCTATCGGAGTTCCCAAACCTGTTTTCACTTCTATAGAAGAAACCAAAATTGTAAATATTGGCACTACAGAATTGGAACGCTGATGAAGGCCGATACGGAGCAAAATTTGATCAAGCTTCTTCATGATTTTGTGGACGTATTCGCATGGAAAATGGAGGACATGCCGAGGATAGACCCAAGTATTGTACAACATGAATTACGAATACGACCCGATGCAATACCATTTCAGCAGCGGATACGCAAGGTCGCTCCAGAATATCACGATCCTGTGGAAAAAGAATTAACAAAATTCTTAAATGCAGGATTCATTCGTGAGGTACGATACCCGACATGGATTTCCAACATGGTGATCGTTCCAAAGATGAACGGTGGAGTAAGAATTTGTATAGACTTCACCAATTTAAACAAGGCATGCCCGTATGATAGTTATCCACTTCCCAATATCGATCATCTAGTGGATGCCGTGCAAGGCCATGAGGCATTGTCCTTTATGGACGACCAATCGGGACAACCATATTGCACTTGCGGAGATGGATCAAGAACATACTGCATTCTTCACCCCGCGGGGGTTGTATTGTTATACCAGGATGCCATTTGGATTACGAAATGCAGGAGCAACATATCAACGCCTGGTTAACGCAATATTCAAGCCTTGGATTGGGCGAATTTTAGAAGTCTATGTTGACGACATGCTGGTAAAGAGTAAATTATCTGCAGATCATCTACAAGATCTCACTGAAATATTTGGTGCATTGCGGAAATATAAAATGAAAGTTAATCCAGAAAAATACATTTTTGGTGTGACATCGGGACGTTTCTTGGGATACTTGGTTACAAAGAATGGAATTGAAGTTGATCCCTTGAAAATTCAAGCAATAACGAACATGCCATCCCCAAAGAGCATTAAAACTGTACAGAAATTGAATGGATGTTTGGCTGCTCTTATTAGGTTCATTGCCAGATCCTCAGAAAGATGCAAACCATTTTTTGATATACTCAAAAAGAAAAATAAATTTGATTGGAATGAAAAATGTGATCAAGTTTTCCAGAACATAAAGATGCATCTAGCCACATTGCCAGCGTTGCAAAAGCCAGAACCTGAAGAAATATTGACTTTATACATTGCGGCAACGGAGGATGCAATAAGTGCAGTGTTGGTGCGTACGAATGAAAAAATGGAGAAACATGTATATTACATTAGCAAAACCATGAATTCAGCAGAAAGAAATTACACCAAAATTGAGCAACTCATTTTTTCATTGGTTTTTGCTACCCAAAAATTACGTACCTACTTTCTCACACATTACGTGCATGTCCCGAGCAAAGCACCATTAAAATCAGTATTGAAGAACACTGGAAAAGTTGGAAGGATCGCAAAATGGAATGCACAGATAGAGCAATTCAACATCATTTTTGAGTTGCAAACTGCACAAAAATCCCAAGTTTTAGATGATTTCCTTGCGGACTTCCCGATTGAAGAAGATTATGAAATCCAAGGTCCGATAGACGGAAAAAATTAATTTAATCACAGCTTTATCATTTAAATTTTCATTACTTTAATTATTCACTTGTTTTTGTGCATTTGTGTTAAAGGATTGTCAGGATGTGAGGAAGAGGATCCACATGATATTTTGATCTCTGCAAATTCACAAAGGTGGGAAGTCTTTGTTGATGGGTCCCTAAGTAAGGAAGGTGCGGGAATTGGCATTGTAATTACTGCACCAATGGGTGAACGGATGATACATTCATTTCGACTTGAGTTTGACGAGCATACAAATAATATAATAGAATATGAAGTTGTGGTTCATGCTCTCAAACTCATCATTAAGTTAGGAATCAGCAATGTCCGGCTCACAAGCGATTCACAGTTGATAATTCGACAGGTCGAATTAAGATACCAAACACTCGACGAAGATTTAACAGAGTACAAAAATCTTTTGCAAACTCTAGCAAATCACATTCCGAGTATAGTTTTTCGGCATCTGTCCCGAGACAAGAATTGTCATGCTGACACACTGGCATTTATTTCATCAATGATAAGAGATCCCAATGTTATATCCATAAAAGTTGGACGAATATATGAACCATCCATAAAGTTAAAGACAGCTGACAACATAGAAGAAGGTGTAACCGAAGACATTGATGATCCATCAATACAAAACACTGCACCTATACCTCAACAAGCAGATGATGAGTTAAATGAACAAGATTGGAGGATCCCAATTCATCAATATTTACAAGATAGAACATTGCCCACCAATTCTAAAGAAGCAAGGAAAATTCAACTGATGAGAATTACCAGTTGCGGGATGGAATCTTATACCGCAAGTCCTTTTTAGGACCATTATTTCGATGCCTGTCACATAAGGAGGGATTACGCATACTGAAAGAAATACATTATGGAGATGCAGGAAATCACAGTGGAAGACGCTCACTCGCATTGAAAGCCAAAATGCAAGGTTATTATTGGATATCCATGCTCAAGGATTCGGAAAACATGGTACGAAGGTGCGAAGATTGCCAACGTTACGCAAAAAGAATCAAAACACCTGCTACAAAACTTAATTCCGTACTCAGTCCAATGGCCGTTTGCGAAGGGGGTGGATATTGTATGTCCGTTAGTTCAGGGAACCAAAAAGAGGAAATACTTAATTGTGGCCACTGATTACTTTACTAAGTGGGTAGAAGCCAAAGCATTAGCTCGAATCAGGGATTCGGATGTGTTCATATTTTTATTTGAAAATATCATCTGTAGATTTGGGATTCCGGCAGCCATAGTTTCTGATAACGGAAAACAATTCCAAGGAAAAAATATTGATATGCTATTTGAAGCTTTCAACATTCAGAAACATAAATCCACACCGTTTTATCCCCAGAGTAACGGACAGGCCGAAGCCACAAATAAAAAAATGGCAACAAATTTAAAGAAAACGTTGGATGGGCACTACAAACAATGGTGTGAACAACTTCATAACACATTATGGGCATACCGAACCACAAGAAAAGAATCCACTGGAGAATCACCGTTCCTACTCACTTATGGAACGGAAGCGGTTATACCAACAAAAGTCATTTTGCCTACAACTAGAACAGAAGCATGGGAGAAAAATCTAAATTCAGATTTAATATTACAAAAACTAGACGACTTGGAAGAAAAAAGAGAGGTGGCACTCCAGAAGATGGAAAATTACCAAAGAAAGTTGGCACGAGACTACCATAAGAAAGTCAAGTTACGAAACTTTGTTCAAGGACAATATGTCTTACGTCAAATTTTGGAGTACCATCGGGACAAAAATGCAGGCAAGTTCGCACCAACTTGGGATGGTCCGTACACAATACAAGCACCAGCAGGACAAGGATCTTATTATCTGTGAAACATGCATGGTAAACTTTTGCAACACCCATGGAACGCACAATATTTAAAGTTATATTATCCTTGATCAATAATGCAATTACGAAAGTACATTGCATTCATGTTAGATAAAACATAAATAATCCACCTTCTCTTGAAATTCCTTGATTAATAATACATCTGACAATGGGATTTCCTAATAAAGATATGCTAACATGAAAATATTAATTACTCCAGGAACATCTTATTCTGGAGGACGCTTGCAATTAGCGAAACAATCGTAATTTTAAGCAGATAAAAATTTAGGTAAGTAAAAGCCCTTAAAGAATTTCCATAAGTGCGAGATTCTTATAAAGAAGGGATACCTAATGAGATAATCAATGGATATCAGGGTACTATTTGGGACCAGCTTGTAGCTTACTCCTGGCCCGGGTATGACTCGTATGTGTAGGTTCCTGAATTACATGTTTTGAGGTATAAATACTTCGATGCATTGTACTCATGAAACAATTTGATTTACCGAATAATTACTTACAAATACTATTTATTTTGCAGGGGTAACATTAGCCAAAAAACAACCAGAAGATGATTTCAAATTCATGTAACGGACTACAAGTTACATTGAAGAAAACAATTGAATATTATCAAGGAGCGGGAATATTGCCTTTGGATGGCTGCGGAGGAACCTTCGGAACAGGAGCCCGACTATTGAGTATATTGTTGTCAGCTTGTGCACGATCCAAGGCAGTGTTGAATGACATTGCAATTTTTGCTTTTGCATCTTGTCTCAACCACGTTGTATAAGCACATCCATATTCAATATCTAATTGAAGTTTTTGAATTTTTTGCTGACAATCTTTTACTTGCTCATCCAAGCGGGACCTCTGATCTTTTTCAACACTCAATTCTTTTTATAGGTCGTCATTATTTGCTTTTTCATCCACAAGCATGTTTTTGCATGCTGTAACTTTGCTGGACAATACACTAATACGAGACTGAGCATCCCTAGCTCTGGTTGCATATAGAGTAATTTCACCCTGCAATGCTTGCACTTTAGAAGAATGCTCTTTCCTCTGCTTATTGAAATTTTTCAATTCTCTCATTTGCAATAGCAAGATCCTTTTCCGCCTTCACAGCCCGGGCAGTTGCTTTATTAAGTTTCTTTTCAAGGCCTAACGAACAAAGCCAGTGTTAAATACTATAAGGAATTTTATGTACAAAAACATATAACCCAAGAATATACCTCCAGCGAGGGATTTAAACTCTGCCTCCCTTAAGAGCCAAAGTTTCCAGAGCTTGCTGATATTTTGATTCAGCTCTAGTGCGTCTCCAGGTGGCCAGGTCAAGACTATCGGACAATCTTTTTAACTCTGATCTAATAACCCCAATTTCCCTATTAATCTGTCTCGCATGATCATTCAACTGAGTCATCCTACGCTCTATCCTAAATACAAGTTCGGAATCCCCCACTGGTCCCAAAGCATGTGTGTAAAAAAAATAAAAATAAAATAAATATATATATATATATATATATATAAGTGAGAAAATATACCTTGATTCAGAAGATTTAGACTCTGAAAATTTTGTAGTTGTTGTTGGAGATCATCATTTTGTTGTTTGAGATTATTATTTTGTTGTTGGAGCTTTTCATTTTGTTGCTGCAGATTGTTATTTTCCCGCTGCACTTTCCCAGCTTCATTCTTATATACGGACTCCATCATAATAGCCCGAGCTTTGTAGAAATTTAATGAAGCAAACAAGCAATCGCAGCTATGCTTAAGCTGTGAAATTAAAGTCACCAGAAAGGAAGAAATGAATCAAAAAAGTTCTAACCGATAACAATACCTGAGCGATATCCTGTTGTGGATATGAATACAGCGGACCCTCTGCAAAATCTAGAGCTTGGTATAAGGAAGGAGTAGGGTTCAGCGGGAATGTCTGTTCAGCGAATTCACTCTCATACCAAGCTTCCTTTGTTTCCTCAAGAGGGATAGTTCCCAGAGAACTCCGCAGCCTAGACATGGAACCACCATTTGTAGGCTACATTTCCATTGCCCAAGAGATTTAATCCCTCTATCACCCTTTTGCCTTTATCAATTTGTGAGGTGACTCCTTGTAAGTCTGAAGGCTCACCATCAGATGCATCGGCATCAGGACGGCGAAGAACCGTTGATGTTGTAATGGTAGGCGCACTTGCTTCGCAGACGGCTGCGGGAATATCCTCTTTGGGATGATAGGTTGGGATTTCTGTGGCTGAGGTGCTAGGAGCGACATTCTCAATATTCTGATCACAAGCATCTCCTGCTTCAACATCTCCCTCCACAATTGGTTGATTATCAGTTGTCATGATACCCTATTCGGGAGCGACCACTTCAACCTCAAAGTTGAAGGGAAGTGGAGACAGGGCCAGATAAAAATTTATCGGTGTAGCCTTAATGGGAGCAGCTTCGGATCCAGCAGCGGGTTCTATCAATATGATCTGATTCGCAGTAGCAGCGGGATGACCCGTAATAGTATCGGACTCTCCCGATCCAACTTGACCACTTTCTTTAGCGGACCGTCCCGCAACAGCATCGGCTGTCCCGATATAGCCTGGTCCGCTCCCGATGTAATTTGGCCAGAAGCTCCAGCGGACCGTCCCGCAACAGCATCGGGCTGTCCCGATATAGCCTGGTCCGTACCCTCAGCGTAAGATCTTGAAATTGAAGTTCCCTCACCCCCAATGCTGCTACGCTGAATGAGAGAATCTATAATCTCACCATCTTCCCTATCAGAGGGAGTGAGAGAAGCATTTCTTGACCTTTTCGATTTTTTCTTCTTCTCTGGGGAAGCTACCATCTTACGCTTCCCTTTACCCTCAATTATTTCTTCTCTATCAGTTCTTTGCTTGCCCTCATTAATCTGCACACCGGGCATTGGGCATGCTGGTGGCGCTTCGTCCTGGGGCTCAATAGATGGATCAACCTGTAGCATAAAGTTCAAACTCAGTGAGGGAAAAATCCAAGTGCTAAAAAAAAGGGGGTGGGGGGGGAGCAGTGTGAACCTCATAATTAAATTTATAATCACTGAAATTAAATTTCCAGGGACAGTAATTAGGGAAACGCCCGCGAATATCTTGAATTTCATCCTTGGAAATATGACCGAATACCCAAGGACCTTCGATCACTTGTGGAGTCCGGTACCACTTGTAGTCATGATCCAATCAGATTCTTTCTTCTTGATCCAATCAGACTCTTTCTTCACTTCCCGGAACATACTTGAGCTTCGGATCGTCCATTTCGCGCAACAAGGGGAATCCCGAACTGCACTTGCGAAGAGGACTAACACTCCACTTCACAAAATTCCTTATGGAAACACTATCCACATAAGTAGTGTAAAAATTCTTAACTGTATAATGTTGTTGCTCTGGGATGTCTGGAGTATAACATGTAAGGTTAGTTCGTCCTTCACTCCGAAGGCTGTATTCATCAAGTATCCGCCACTAATTTCCGTTATACTGGATAACGGAACGAGCTAAACCGTGAGGAGCATTGCAGCGGGATGCTAGAACCTCGAACTGATAGGGATGATCCCGCTGATATAGGGGAAGACGAAGCCCAGCCTCCAATGCACCGACAGAAATAAGTAATCTAGTGGTTGAATACTTAAAGTTTTCGGCTGCTCCCAGAGTCATTACATCTTTATCTTCACCATAAAGAGAAACTCTGAATCCCTCGAGATGATGTTTTGCTTTGAATTCTTCAATATTCATTGATTTATAGCTACAACTGGCATGCTCACGCTTACTCCTGGGGGCAACATTAGCGGCCGCAGAAGGGTCAGATGCAGCATCATGAGTATGCCGAGTTGAGGCATATCTAGTTGAAATACTTCGAGAAGATCTCCTTATTTTTTGTTGATCATCGTAGTGAGAATCAACCACATGAGCAGTATTTTGAGTTCTTGAAGACATAGTGAAAAGATATTTTTTATCTGTGAAAAAAACAGGAAAGAATCAATGTATAAAGGAATCAAAAAATTCAAGTTCATAAAAAGAAGCAATTAGGGAAGAAAAATCATAAACCATTTCAATCATCTCTGTTTTCATAAAGTCAATATTCATCATGGTTAAACACCAAAACAAATAGATAAAGTAGGATCAGAAAGTCACTTACATGTAGAAAGAGGAGAAACAATTTCTTGATCGAAAGTAGAGCAAATATGATTGATGCAAAAAGTTCCTGAATCGTTGGAGAATGAGAGAATAACAGAGAGATAATGAGAATATTTGAAAAGTTTAAGGAAGAGAAAGAGCTGCAACTTTAAGAGGAAAAAACATAAGTAGAAAAGACCGAATCCTATTTAAGAGGGAGGGATAAACGAACCGTCAAAAATTGAAAAGGTGTTAATCGAGGCAAAGATTTGATTTTCTCGAAAAATGTTAACTGACACAAGCGTGATAATAGAAGTTACTGCTAGCAGAAAACCCGGGATAACGTGCGAAAAGAAGTTATGACATATATGGAAAAGATGGAGAGTAATTATTGTTCTTCTATTTTTTTCAAAACTTTGGATCAACCGTTAAAAATTTTGAAAAAAGAAGAAGAAGGGGGCAAGTTGTTAGGGAATAAAAGTCAAGATGACACATGTCAAACGATTAGGCAAAGAAGCAAAGATTTATAGAAGAGCGAGAAACACACAATCAAAGCCTTATAAAAGTTCGAGTGGATGACAGATGTAAAAGACTGAAAATATCATTGCATGATCAACACGTAAGATCGAGAAAGTAGTAGTGTTCTGATCGAAGTAAGAAGCATTAAATGCGAATGGTACAGGAAAGCAAGAGCATTAAATGCATATAAAACGGGAAAGTAAGAGCATTAAATGCGTATGGAACGGGAAAATAAGAGCATTAAATGCGTATGGAGCGGGAAAGTGAGAGCACTAATTAGTTAAATAACATTAGCTGTATGACTGACACCGAGGATCGGGAAGAGGATGAATCATAGAATACGAAAGACACGTGTCAATAATATAAGGTTACGGGCCAAAAAGCTGAAAGCATGACAATGTATTAGCAAGAAGCTGCATGTCAACCGTACGATGATCCTGATCCAAAGATAATCTTAAAATAAAGAGAACGCAAGGAAGTAACGGGATAAGAGGTATCGGACCAAAAGAATACAGTGGAACGATAATCAATAAATTGACCGACAAGATCGGGAAAACATGACTCATCAAACATAAAGGATAGACAGAGAGGAAAAAGAGAGGGACCCATTGAATGACCTATAAATAGAGAAGTTCATTCATCAGAGAAGGGGTCAGAAAAATTGAAAGGGAAAAAGACTAAGGAAAAATATTGGAATCAAAGGAAAGCTATTAGGTATATATTTATAGAGTGATGTAGTGTGAAATTGTTGATGTATGAATACACTTTTTTCCATACTTGTAAAGATCTTGAACTTGATAGATATAATTCTAATAGAATGTCCAATTTGGTGAATTGTTATTCTTTAATTTTCTTCATGATTGATGTGCTTATATGTCTTGATTTAAATATTAAGGTGATATAGTGTAACAAAATGTATGGTAAGGATTTTAGTCTAGATCTTTTGACAAATCATTGGTTGTTTTTGCTGATAAATTTTTTTTGACATAAACACCGACCAGGTGGGTCGATTTCGACGAACACCTCTGATTCAGTATCCGTTGTCATCGAAACACAAACTTGTTCTGTTCTTCTGTTCTCGAGAAAATAGAAACTTGTTTATTGAATAGACCTCGTCTTTATGTATAGGAGAGGAATCACGGTTAGTACTATTTCTAATTGCACAAGGAGAGTATGATTATATCAAAGTAGGCCATTTTCTGTTCTGACGCGTAGTATCCAGTTTCACCGTAGCCATATCAACGGCAAGATCTTATATAACAAATCGAACGACCAAAAACAGAAAACAGCGATAATAATAAAGAACCAATTTCTACAAGGGTTCTCTTTTAGTTAATTTTGGCTTATCAACCTAGGTTTTACAGTAGAAAATCTCTTCTATTTGGTTAGGATTTCCGATCGACATATCTAAGAATCATCTTATCGCTTAGAATTACTGGTTAGATTTTGATTTTGAGTTTTCTTTTTTTTTTTTCAATCGAAGTTTGTCGCTCTGAGTTTTTTTTGTTGTCACTTGCTGCAATGGCTTCAATGCAGTCGATATCTACTGCTTTAGAATCCGTTAACAAGAAAAAAGAAAATCTTCGTAAAGCTTACGAAGATCTTCAATCTCATGCATCTTTTCTTTCTGCTTTTACCCTTCAATGGAAGGATTTAGAAGAACACTTTCAATCGATACAAAAATCGATTGAAGAACGTTTTAACGAGCTTAAATCGAAAGAGAAAGTATCATCAATATACGGATCACAATCACAACCTCTTAATAAACAACTAGTTGTTGTGAAAGAGGAGAAAGAATTAGATAATAATTCTGAAATCATTATTCCTCGTCCTGAATTCAAATCTTTCTGTAGTAATATGAATGGTATAGGATTAAGAGCATATATTATGAGTAATCGTAAAGATGTTACTGCCATTCGTAATGAAGTTGGTGTTGCTCTTCAACTTGCACCTGATCCAGCAAAACTTGTTTTAGATTCAATGGTAGGTTTTTTTATCCCAAATTCTAAAGGTGATAAAGATGGGGAATTGGCAGCTACAAGAAGAACTTGTATTCTTCTCTTAGAGAAATTATATGATATTTCTCCCCATATTAAACCTCAGATCAGAGAGAAAGCAATGCAACTCGCAATTGAGTGGAAAGGAAAGCTTTCTAAAGGAGAAGATAATCCTTTAGAACCATTAGGTTTTTTGCAGCTGTTAGCTACTTATCACCTTGTATCTTCTTTTGATGCAAATGAGCTTATTGATTTAGCTGTTTCTATTGCTAAGCGAAAGCAGGCGATCGATTTATGTCGTTCTCTTGGCTTCAAAGATAGAATTCCAGGTAATAATCTCTTGAATTCTAAACTTGTTCAAGTAATTTATTTTGCCTTGGTTCACAGTTCGCAGTTCTTATGTAGTTTGTAGCTGATTCTGTTTGCCTATGGTTTCACATGAATGCTATCTTTTTATGTGTTTTCTATGGTGGACTTGATTGTGATCTTTGGCGTGATAAAACGATAAGCTTATGATTTATCTGTAAAGATCTGTAGTACTTCAGTACTTTGATGCCTGTAATAATCTGTGTCATATTTGTAGGTATGTATCATTTGCCTGACTGACTGATGTAGTACATCTACTACTACTTACATCAGATTGTTTACATTGAATGAATGTACTTTTTGTGTGTCTGTGTGCCAGGGTAGTGGTGTAAGTCTTACATTTTGGTGTAGAAATACATGAGTGTATGATGAAATGGTGTGATTGCCTGCTAGGTAAGTTAATATGTCGGATGGATTTTTGAAAATTTGCAGAGAGCTGTTGGAGTGTTTTTTGGAGTTTCTTCCAAGCGGTTCTCACAGGCCGTAATGTATTGGCCCTCATCTTTTAAGCATTGTCCATAGGTCTTTTGCAATATTAATGATTTGTTCTGCTTCATTTGTTTCAATTTGTGAATGCGGCATGCACTTCATGTTGGTTTCCTCCCCTCTATATCTGGCACATTGTGTTTTTTGGATGGCAAACTCTCGTACATAGTGGGCCACGCCATTTTGATTTTTGGCAAATATATTACTATGTTTTTCGATCTCATGTTACTTTTTATTTTGTTGGTGTGTATGCAATGAGCTAGATGACTTGTTTGTCTATTCAGTTTTTTTATAGGTGCAGTCATTGTTGTTTCTCTTTGATTTGCCTTTATTGGAATCATATCTTTTTTGAATTATCTTAGGTTGTGTTACTCGCATGCATTCTTGTTCAATTATGTTTTATGATTGGTGCCTGTGATGATACTAGCTAGTAAGTACCGTCTCTCAGGACTGAGTGGCTTCATACCTTGCTGCATTCCTGCAATTTTGAGTCCATATTTCCTTGAGCAGTTACAGCATGATATATTTTGTTTCTTGATTACCAAATGTTAGATGTGATGTCTCCTCTTATTTGTACAGTTCGAACAGTGTTCTCCACATCGCTTAAGCTTTCTCAAACTAATACTAAAATAGTAATTTGTGTAACCTTCTTCTTGTATCTCCTGACTGTGTTATCTGGTTTGATTTGTAATTTATGTCTGGTGAGTTCTACGTTAGTTTTGGGTGTCATCCTGTGTTGGTCTATCAACTATTGATATTGGCTATGTGATTTGTGATCTAGGTTTCAATGATTGAACTTCTGTTTTAAAGTAATCTGAGATCTACTACCTTCTTTCTTCCTTCTCACAGATCTCATCCGAAAACTTATTGAAAAAGGAAGACATCTTGAAGGTGTCAAGTTTGCTTATGCGTTTGAACTGGTGGGAATGTTTCCGCCAGTGCCCCTTCTGAAATCATATAAAAAACATGCAAAGAAGCTCGCTGATGAAGTGCGACAGAAAGGAAATCAATCTCTTCAATCACAGGTGTGTTCATAATATTTCATATAATTTGTAGCAATTGATTTGCTTTTGCTGTATTTTTTCACCATTGTTGTTTATCTTGTGTTCATCATTATGCCAACTTAATGCAGAATGAGGGAACTGCCAAACAAATTTCTGCCCTTAAAGCTATAGTCAAGTGCATTGAGGAGCACAAACTCGAAGCTGAATACCCACGTGAGGGGCTTGATGTTCATATTTCACAATTGGAAAAGCAATTATCTTCAAAGAAAAGGGCAACTAATGTTCCAGCAGCTGTTGGTAAGCAACAACAAAAACAACAGGCACAACCACCACAACAACATTCAGGAAACAAGCGTAGTGGCACAACAGTTGGTTCCAGTCAACAACAACATATAGGAAATAAGCGTTCTCGAGGACCACCATCATCTCAAGCTTTACCTTCCAATGCGAAGAGTGTTGGTGTTCCACCCAGTCAAGCTGACTACTATGAAGCACCACCTAGTCAAGCTGAGTATTATCACCCTTCTAGCATGTTATTACATGGCCAAGATAGAGTGTCACCATACCTTGGTGGTGCCCTTTCATCGGCTCACCACTACAGTGTAGGCCCTTCATCGGCACACCATTATAGTGGTTTGTCAGGTTCCCAGTATTCGAGTAGTTCAGGTGCACCAGGGCCTTATGGTGCTGGGTCTAGTTCACTTAATTATGGACTAAACCTAAGCCCATCTAGGTCCCAACTTTATTCGTTTGAACATCATCTTTCAAATGCTCTCTATGAAAGGTCAGTGGCGGCGGCTCATGGTGGGGCTGGTGGGGCTCATGTTTTGCCGCCAACTCATCACCATTCCGCAGCAGGTTTTAGTGTTCAGGGTTTACCCCCGACTAGCCATCCGTCGTACTACCCTTGATCGTTCTTTGGGCTTCTATGGTTCCAGTGTATAGGAGTATCTATTATGTCGCATGACTGCCTTCTTATGAATGGAACTATGACGATTTTCTTGCTGCCAATAAAATCGTTGTATATATGACTGCACTTTCAAACTGAATGACTTGTATGTTAGAGTTTTATTAGAATTTGAACTTCAACATTTTCATCGTTACATGGTCTTTCTACTGTTCTCCTTTTGGATCATGTTTCTGGTACCCTAGTTATTTGATTACTGTCTGCTCTAAGTCTTTGTTAAGTTCCTGTCTGCAGTCTTAATATTGTCTTTGTTAATTGTTACAGTAGCTTGTAACTTGATTTTGAAACTAGATTTTCCTTTAAAATTCTAAATCTAAAACTGAAGAGGTTAGTCATTTTGATGCTTTGCTGATTTTTGAGTAAAAGATTGTTAGTTAGCATACTTGAGCGCCATGTGTCCAAGTTGGGTATACAGAGGTATTCGATACATTGGCTCTGTGTGCCATCCAATAGTTCTTCTCCTCACTGTGCGTATGAACATTCTGGATAAGCATGATTACATGTTTCATTCCTGATGGGTTTGGAACAGGTTGATCTTGTTTTAGTATCACTATGCATTTCATGCCTCATATGGTACCTTGTTTCTGTTTATGCTAGTAAAAACGTAAGCTTAAATGAGGGCAGAGGGATTCATTTTTAGCTGGATTGAAGTTTTTTAGTTGATAGCAGAGGCAGACTTGTACTGCTCTCTGGAAAAGTGAGCTTAAATGAGGTCAGAGAGATTCAAGATTTTAGTTGATTGTAGAGTCTCATTTGAACTTCTTGTCATAGTCGTATTGGATTTAACTAGGTATGATCAACTGATGGATTTAGCTAGGTGTGATTTCGTTTCAAAGATTTGTGTTCCGAATCCTAAGCTATTTAATTGTATGCTGGATGAGTAAAAACTCATAACTTCGAATGAATTGTTTTGGCCAATGTGTATGAAAATTTATTTTCCCATGCTCTGTTAACATCATGTAAAGAATTGTGCTGATCATATTATCTTTATTCTTTCCCCCTCCATTGTATTGTGCTGATCATATTATCTTTATACTCCCCCCTCCATTGTATTGCCTCGAGTTCTTCGATGAGGTTATCTAGGGCCTGAATATTATGGAACGGTGTTGGTTTGTGTAAACAAGGCGGGGTGTAAACTGAACTTCACCCATAAGCCCACATAGACCAATTAATTGTGGGAGATAATATTTGAACCTTGGAATACTTTGAAAAAGTGTGGTCACTATTTTGGAAGTGCTATTCTTACCCATGATGTCTACGAGAACAACAGATAACATGGGCTATTCAACTTTTTCTTGTCGTCGTATATTCTCGTCACTCACAAGTTGCTAGTTACAGATGTTCAAAATTTGAATCCACATCAAAATTTTTTTTACTCTTTGGTAAATCATTTTAATCTAGTCATGGAGCTACGCTTGTTAGCTGGGAGGACTCATAAGTAAGAGCTAATATGCGAAATTATGGGTTATACAGTATCAATTAATCTGGTCTAGAAAATGCTGATTAACCCGTTATACATCGCATTAACTGATTCATGAAATTTAAAAATTATTATACTAAAAGAATGTGTTTTAAAATTTATGAAAGTGGGAACATCAATGATCAGATCACACGTTGGTTTTCACCATCAATACCTTCTTCGGAATATACATTCAATTCAACATCCCAATAATGATTTGTGTTGGACTAATTACACATCTTAATGCAACAATGGATGTTAGTGTGTTATTATTATCCATATCCAGATACTTTATGAAGTATATTTAAACAAGCTTTTAGACTTCACTTGTCTCTATTGTCCCATATCACTTTGAATAGTCGATGTATCAAGGGGACAAGGATTTTTGACTTGTTGGTGTAAGCAATTAGCTGAGTCAATCATCTAGTCCATAATCGTCATTCATGGGCATACCATGTCAAGATGGCCAAATGCCATCAGTCCATATTATCTATAGTCTAGTGGGATGGATGAGATTTTGGACACACATAATAAATTATTCACAGTACTCCTGCAAATTTAGCCACAGGTAAATGCCGTAAATGGTACCTACTGTTTAGTACGAGAGACTAATTTTCAGTACCGCTGTACGCATGACTTACTAACAACACACTTTTCTCTGTTTAGGAACCAGCCTTTGCATGCTTGCCGTGTTAAAATGGTTGGGTGTGCCAGGGAGCAATCACTTCCCTCGGGGCGATTCCTATATGGTACCAAATTTCAGAAGGTGAGTAATTTCAAGAAAACAGAACTTACGAAATAGGCGTAACAGAAAGTACTATGCATATGCTAATTTTACCAAACCTCCAACAGAACACAAAATTCCAGCTCTATTAATCTTGCGGTTACAAATCATTAGAGTGCCGTGTGAAAAATGTTAGAAACTCAGTTATTAATTTCTTATATCAGTACTCAATTTATAGTAACTGTAAGGTTATTATCGTCATCTATAAAACATCTGATGATAAAAAGTACAGGTCAACACAGGTCTTCTGAAGTCTCTGACAAATCTACTAAAAGACACAACTATATATCTACATTACCAAAAATACCCTCAAACATTCTACCTTATTTCTTCTCTTCTTCTTTCCTTTCTCTCTCTTTAAAGAAAAACTTGTTTCTCCCACTTCATCTCTAAAAAACAACTATTTTTGGATCTACAATGGAGGAAGGAAATGTGCAGTCTGAAGTAAGAGATTCTTACGGGGGAGTTATGGAAGAAGAAAATAGAGTTCACGAGGTTCGGTTTGATAGTTCTAGTGGTGGAAATGAGAATGGTTTTACTTTTGGTTCTTCTGACAATAATAATGATAATCATGGATTAAGAAATTTAGAAGAAGAAGAAGAGAAAAACGATCTTTGTATAAAATCATCATGTTATAGAAGTAAGAAGTTTTCATCTGGATCGAGTAATACTTCTGCTAGGTATAAATCAATGTCTCCAGCTATGTTACCGATCTCAAGGTCACCTTGTTTAACGATTCCACCGGGTTTAAGTCCAACTAGTTTGCTTGATTCTCCTGTTTTCCTTTCCAATATGAAGGTAAGATAAAGATTTAGTTTTTGAAGCTTCCGTTTCTTCTGTTCATTTCTGTTATGATAAATTTTTATTTTCATATTTGTGAAAAGAAATATCAAAGTGGGTGTTTGTTTAGTACTTTTAGGTAAAGAATTTGGACAAATGGTATCAAATAACTTTTGAAATCGTACACACAAACGCGAACAATATGAGAATATGGTGAATGATTGATTGTATTATACTATAAATTTGATTGCTTTTGGTGAGTGTGGATTGAAAGGTTAGTGGGTCTTCAACCGAAGCCGTGAACTAGATTTTGATGCTTTAGCTTTACTCTATTTTGTTTTCTTTGGATTCTTTTATGTGTATATGGAATTGTTTGGCATCTATTAAATATCTGAATTTGGCCATGACTTGAATTGAGAATCTGTCTTTCTATTAAAATTTTACAGCTTTTGCTTTTATTCAGTTATCGAGATGAAAAACAAAACGAAAAGTTAGAGATTGTTTTATTTCATTGAAGCACTGATAAGGTTTCTTTTTTATGGATAGGGGAATTTGTGTTTCTGTTTTAATCAAGCTTTTGATAAATGAACAACATTCTCTTGAAACAGATGCTGAATGGAAATTAATGAGTGGGTATCATTCTACGTCACATTAAGTGTGTCTTTTTCTCAAGGAATAAATGTTAGTTTCTAGATTGTGTTCTGTAGTTTAGACTTTATATTTACTTACTGCTTTGATTGCTTATTTTGGAGTGGGAGTGATTAGTTTCTGAGCTAGTGAGCTTAATTCTAGTCCTTTGGTTTAGTCCATCAGGAGGATCTTTTAAAGGTATGCGTGTTTGTATATTATAATGGTAAGATGTTGATATTCTTGGGAGGATTAGTAGCACAAATGAACATGTTGAGTATTGCTTTTCACCATTTACATGGCAGATCTTTTCCATTTGCAGGAACTGACCTTACCTATCCCTGTTTCCTTTCTCTCAAGATGTCTATTTATTGTCTGATATACCGGGCATCATCTACTGAGCAAAATGTTCCAAATTCGATCAATAATGTTGATACACTTTTTTTTTTTTTTTGTATTGTAGGCAGAACCTTCTCCAACTACCGGTACTTTCTTCAAGCATCACATCATGCATGATAGTGCTTTTTCAGACACATTTCCTGTGCCGAGGAACACTTCAAATAATAGTACAATTGATGAAAGAGGCTTTGGCGATTTTGAGTTTAAACCTCATGTTAGATCAAGCTTGGGTTCTGCTGTATCATCATTTGGACCTATGGTAACTTCCCCATGGATTTATAATTTAAAATTTTCTTATGCTAACTATTAAAATCCTATATATATCCGTGACTTGTCCTTTTAGTTGTTTCTAGTGTTTTTAAAGCCATACCATAACTGCCATATTCTTTTGAAAGAGAAATTAGGTTGCTGGCGTAACTGGCATATTATATCCATGACTTTTCCTTCATATATATACGCGTTGTATGCTCACCATTCTACTCAGCCCATGTTTTTGTATTACTTAGAAAGCTAGAATGTTTTTATCCACTTTGATGTAGAATCACGTAATATCTTGCTGCAAACATTTTGTGAATCCAATGTAAAAATATTCCTCCAGAACTTAAATTATTATCAGGGGCAACCTCTCACATGCAGGTTTTGGTTGCCATCTACCATGCTTTACCTGCATATCAATTGGTATAATAAATGCTCAGCAATGCCTTTATAATGGATGGAAAATATTTTAGTACTATGCATAGAGGTTGCCTGTTTCTGACAATTTCGTAAAGATAAAGCCTAAACCGTGGTTATTGGTCATCGTGGTTTCTTAACTTGTTTTTTCTTGGTTCAAGGCTTCTGCAGGTCTAAATCAAAAGCAATCTGAGCCATTTATGCAAATACAAGGTCAATGCTTGTCCCCAACATTTGCATCCTCACCTAGAAGTGAAACGATGGAACCTTCCTCTCATGGATTGACTCTGTCCGTTAATGCTCCAAACGTACCAGTTGAAATGATTACTTCAAAAGCTTGTGGACCAGTTGAAGTTGCTTCTGGTGAATCATTGCAGATACAAAATTCGGAAACTGCGATCCGACCAATGGAATGCGATGATAAAGGAGCTAGCACTGTTGTAACAGCTGAGAGATCATCTGAAGATGGATATAACTGGCGGAAATATGGGCAAAAGCATGTCAAAGGATGCGAGTTTCCAAGGAGTTACTACAAATGCACACATCCTAACTGCCAGGTGAAAAAACAATTGGAACGGTCTCACGATGGGCAGGTGACAGAAATTATTTACAAGGGAAAGCATGATCATCCCAAGCCTCAGCCTAGCCGTCGAATGGCAGTGGGTATGGGTACAGTTATATCTATGCAAGAAGAAAGGTCTGACAGATTTTCATCTTTAACTGCTAGAGAAGGTGAGCAATAAGCATCACTAGATGTAGTTGCATTTTAAGTATATAACGTACATTCTGAACTATCGTGTATTTATAGATAAAACACATGGTATGCCATCTCATCATGTTGAGCCAAGTGGTATACACGATGTATCTCCTGTCATGGCAAGCGATGATAACGTGGAAAATGCACAGTTGAACAGGAATGGTGATGAACTTGATGATGATGATGATCCAGAGTCCAAGCGAAGGTATGTATCTCAGATTTGTGCATAATTATTGAAATCGAATAGAATCCAATTATATACTGTGTGAATCTGTTGGAAATATGTAAGCAGGAAGAAAGATCTTGGTGGTGTAGATGTTACACTGATGGGTAAAGCAACCCGAGAACCACGAGTCGTAGTCCAGACTTTAAGTGAAGTTGATATACTGGATGACGGGTATCGCTGGCGCAAATATGGGCAGAAAGTGGTGAAAGGCAATCCTAATCCTAGGTATGGCTTTGTGTTTTCAAAAAGATATTCTGTGGATAGCATCTAAATTTGCACTGAAACAATCCCAAAGGTAGACAATAAGGAGAACCAAGAGAAAGTTAAGGGTAATCTTGCCAACTCCAGACCAGGATAACTTTATTATTTGGATGAACATCAACTTATATGCGAACATCTTAAGGGTGCCTGAGCTTGGGTAAACCAGTTTCTCTAAATCTAAATCAATCAGGTTGACAACTATTGATGAAACCAAACAATATGTATTCCAAATAGGACTGCACCTTTCATCAAGTTGTGTTTGTATCACTAAAATGTCCTCGTACTTAAATCTGCTACATGTAATCCACTATCCCTTTATTTACTATAGGACTAAGATTGTGCTATCTCCTCCTACTTATATCTTCCCACTATCTTCGATTTATGTAGCCATGTAGGGTTCTATGTTTCCGTTGAGACAATTGATGAAATTTATCCTGATTGTGACATACAGGAGTTACTATAAATGCACAAATGCTGGCTGCCCAGTTAGGAAACATGTGGAAAGGGCATCACATGATCCGAAAGCAGTTATAACTACATATGAGGGAAAACACAACCATGATGTACCCTCTGCAAGGAATAGTACGCATGAACCAGCGGAGCCCACAAATTACAACGCAAGTTCAAATGGCATGTTAAGGGTTAGACAAGAAGAGAATGACACTATCAGCCTTGATCTTGGGGTAGGTATGACGTCATGTCCTGAAAATAGGTTAAATGAAAAGCAACACCAAACATTTCATGGAGGACCCATTGAAAACCGATCTTTCATGAATCATCCTGGTTGTATCAATGTAATGCAAGCCACCCAAGTTTCAGCGCATTACGGCTCTTTAAATGATGGGACATATAGGTATAATCCATCAAGGGAAGATCAGACAAAAAGCTTCACCTTTGAGACTCCACCACCATTAAACCATTCTACCAACCAGTATCAACAGAGCTTGGGAAGGTTAATAATGGGTCCGTAGAATGATTTTTGTATTCTTGATCATTAATAAAATAATTTAGACGTTTGTCACAAAAAGGAACGATATTTATATCAGGAATCATGGGATTCCTATTTCAGAGCTGTTGTACATTGAATTATTGACCTTGTAAGCTGAAATCTTGTGTACAGATTATCTGAAAGTATATATATGTAACCTTTTATGATCAAAAGATATTTCTTTATCTGCAATTCATTACTTCTTCTTCCTCATCTTGCATAGTTGTAGGTAGAACTAAATTTGGTGTTATAGTTCTTTGTTTTAGCTAGTTTTATTTATGTTTATCTCTTATCATTTGGTAAGTTTTGTATACCTTTATGCTGGTTTTATCTTTTCTACTAGAGAGGTTTATCTCGGTTTTAATGGTCGTTCTTGATTACTATGGGTTTGAATACCACTAGTGATGCTCTCCATTGACGAAATTTTCATATTTTTTTGTCACCGGCGACGGAATCTTCACCGGGATCTTCATCTTTGAATTATCTGGCGACGAGGTCTTCATCGGAATCTTCATTAAAGATGATTTTGACGATGGAATTTTCATCACAAGTTTTAAAAGGTTTGAGCAAATCACTCCATTTTTAGGAACATTTCTTTATGAAAAAGAAAAACAAACAAAATGGTTGGAATTTAATTCCAAGAAAAACCATTATTCCCCTGATTTGATCGGTTCTCATTCATGCTTGTATTCGTCAAGTTCCGTTAATCTTTCTTTTTCTCTTGTCAGATTTGTCGGTGTTATAAACAAAAAAAAGTGGTGAATGCGAACCCTCAAGTCCCGGGATAAAGTGGCTGTTAAGATCGATGTTATAAAGAAAACAAAACGAAAACAAAAACACATAAAATTTACTTGGTTCACCCAATTTAGGCTACTGAAAATTTGGGCTGGGCCGCTGCCCGGACCCCGTGGAGGATTGTTTATGTTCACTCCCGGGTCCGGGCCTATCGGTCCGTCCCTCCGTTCCATAAACAAACCTTTCAAAAAAATTCATTTAATTTCCCAACGGGCCGTCAGTCGGTTCGGGTCAAATACAAAACCGAGTCGTGCACTACCAGGCTCCACACAAACATAACAATGGTTACATCCAGAATATATTTCGTGGCTACCTGTACATAAATAGTGCTTGACTACTTCCACTTCAACTATGAGTCATATCCTTCAAAAACTTGCGTTTGCGGTTGTAGTGGGTAAAACAACCATGCTATCTGAAATCAATCTCTTTAAGTTGGATAGCATTTACGTGTATAAGATAAATTCTAAAAAAAAATTAGGATGTAGATACGTTATAAAATCAGTGATATTTTTTATTAAAAAATATATAATATTATGAATGTAATTTCTTAACAACTTTAATAAAATATAGATAAATAATAAATTTTTAAATAAATAAGTATATATTCTAATAAAATAACACATACAAAAATATTTCAGACATTATTAATATATATTCATATTGAAATAATGTTTGACATATTATAGATATTATTTTCGTTTTAGCAAAAATATTACTATTATTTTTTATTAAAACAGAATAAGTATTATTGATGTGTCTGATACAATATAAATAAATCCGACATGGACATGTGATCATTTTGGAAGCTGCAGAGTCTTTTAATTCTGCAGACAGAATAGATAGGGAGAATCTAGGTGTACTTCTTATTGCACTTCCTAATCATGTTGGTGCTGGAGTCGGTTTTCTTAATGGTATAATGTTACAAAATTGGACCCGGTATCTGGGATGTGATGTTATAGTCAAGGACAAAAGGTGAAAACTAAGATTACACGTCAACCAACAACTTCCATCCCAATATTATTATTATTATTATTTTGAAATTTGAAATTTGCTCGCAAATTAATGAACTCCGTACAGAATAAATGCTAGCCTAGCAACATATTCCGTGAGAGATACTCTTGGCTCGTGCGGATTGGACTTGTGGGATTGCACTTTTGCACGTAATTCTATAGATGGGATTAACATTTCATTTTTGGTCATTGGGCAACTCTACGATGAGGAAGAATCCCTATATATTATGTGGGTCTTACGTAGGGAGTTAGGATATGAAGGCTGATATAGGGGCTCCAAATTTAATTGAGGGCTCCTTTAATAAGACGAAATAGGGACATTATGAATTAAAATTCAAAAACCCCTTATCCATAATAATGTCACAATACTCAAACCACCCCTCATTAGTAATCTTAATTACATTAATTAGTTAAGATTAATTTAAACTAATCATGATTAATTAAATATAATCTTTTATCTAATCAAATGATTTGATTTTTTTTTTTTTTTGAATTTGTGTTTGGTGGGAAGAAAAACTTGATGAAATCACGATTTGAAAGATTCAAATTTTGTTGTTCAGAGAAATTTACGGTTGGGTTTCATGTCGAACCCAACCGTAACCATAAGAAAACCGAAGAACACCATTTTTGGCCAAATTTACGGTTGGATTTTTCAACAAAACCCAACCGTAAATCAAAGAACAATGATGAACACCATGTTTTGTGCAAAGTTACGGTTGGGTTTTAAACCATACCCAACCGTAAGTAGAAGAAAATGATGAACACCATTTTTCCCATGGTTACGGTTGGGTTTTAAAGGAAAAACCAACCGTAACTCATCCTTTTGAGATTGATTTTTTTTGTTAAATTTGAGTTTTAAAAATCAAAATTTTGAAATAATTCAATCATTTTTACTAGATTGAAGGTAAATTGGGTGTTTGAAACAAATAAAAAACGAAAAACACACAAATTAGATAATCCAAATTTGTGTTATCCAGTAGAATTTACGGTTGGGTTTTGGCTTATAACCCAACCGTAACATATTCTGTTAAATTTTGATCCAATTTCAACACAGAGTTACCGTTGGGTTTTGCCTTAAAACCCAACCGTAGCCAGTAGAATTTACAGTTGGGTTTGGCTTATAACCCAACCGTAACATATTCTTTTAAATATGAGTTTCAATTTCAACACAGAATTACGGTTGGGTTTCGCCTTAAAACCCAACCGTAGACAAGTTGTGGTGTTTACAAATTGTACTACGGTTGGGTTTAGTAATTGGACCCAACCGTAAATGGTCCTGTTAACTGTTTTTTGATTTTCAATATACTCCAAATTGGGTTTAAAACACAACTTTGTAACTTATTCCTTCTATTGTAATAGATTTAAAGTAGTACATTAAAGGAATAGAACAAAGGAAACGAAATACAATAGACCATTGGATGATTACACTTAAACACTTAAAGATAATGGCGATAATCAAACACCCGACTTGTTTCCATAATACGGTAGCAATCTGTATGCTTGAACTCCTCCCCATATTTGATTCTATACTGCTCCATAGACAACACATGCTGAAAAAAATAAATCAATTATTAGTTTGAGTTTTTGAAATCTCTTTTTAATTAACGATTTATTAATCGACAAACTTACTCTTTCCACACCGTTCTCGTAGGGATTTGCTTCGAATCTCATTTGCTTTTCCAGTTTTAAGTTGTTCATTTTGTCGATACAACGTCTCTAACCGTCTCTTGATGGATCTCCGCGGCCTATGATTTATATTCCCCTCTAATGCCGCAAACATTCGAAATACCCGCTTCCACCATTCTTCGGTATCTTGACCCTCATACCAATTTTGTTGTGAAATAACATTGTTATTGTTGTTATAGAAGGCTCTATCGTAAGCATGCTCTAGCATCGTATGCCACACTCGAACAATTGCAACATCTTCATCATTCGTGTATGTGTTTACCATTTTTAGTGGTTGAAAGGGTATGGTGAGAATAATGAGAAAATCTAGAATTATAATGAGAATGAAAGGGATAGAGAATAATGAGAAAGTGACAAGTAAAGGTTTCCTTTTATAGGGAAAAGGGAACCAACGGCTAGATTTTTGAAACAAAAAATCCGTTGGAATTGTGTAGTTTAAGGAGACGAAAATTCAGACATTTTGAGAATCCCGCTGAATTTACGGTTGGGTTTTGAGGTGAAACCCAACCGTAAAATAGTTGTGGTGTTTCTACAATTTATTTACGGTTGGGTTTAATAATCGAACCCAACCGTAAAATTATTTTTAGAGTGAAGTGTAGTTACGGTTAGGTTGAGTCACCTAACCCAACCGTAACTTCTAGTGTTAGTATTAGTGTATATTTTACCATATTGTTACGGTTGGGTTTTGGATTAAAACCCAACCGTAATCTAGTTGCGTTGTTTGTACAATTTTTGTTACGGTTGGGTTTAGTAATCGAACCCAACCGTAAATATGAATGTTCGTAGTATGAATTGTAGTTACGGTTTGGTTGAGTCATGGAAGCCAACCGTAAAAGCAGTTTTTAAGACAAAATTAGTTATGCTTGGGTTTAGTTCATTTTCTTATCAAATACCAGAGTTGTTAAAAACCTTATTTTTAACATTAAAGGAAGAACTAAAGGAGACGAAATACAGTAGATCATTAGATGATTACACTTAAACACTTAAACACTTAATCATAACGGCGAAACTCAAGATAGAAACTTTGTTCCAAGATACGATAGCAATTTGTATGCTTGAACTCCTTCCCATATTTGATTTTATACTGCGCCCTAGCCATGGCATGTTGAAAAAAATAAATCAATTATAAGTTTTATTATTTTAAATATTTTTTTAAAGAACGATTTATTAATTGACACACTTACTCTTTCCACATTGGTTTCGTCGGGAAATGCTTCAACTCTCATTTTCAATTCCAATTTTAGGTTTTCCATTTCTTCATACAACGCCTCAAAGCGTCCCTTGATGGTACTGCACGTCCTCCGGTATCTATTCCCGTGTAATGCCACAAACATTTCAAACACACGCTCCCACCAAGAATCGTCCTCCTGACAGTCCATCCAATTTTTCAGCTATAACAACGTTTCTATTGTTGTTATAGAAGGCTCTCTCGTAAGCATGGTCTATCATCGTAACCCACCCTCGAACAATTGCAACATCTTCATCATTCGTGTATCGAACCATTTTTAATGGTTGAAAGGGTATGGTGAGAATGAGTTGGAAAGTCTAGAATTATAATGAGAATGAAAGGGATAGAGAATAATGAGAAAGTGAAAAGGAAAGGTTTCCTTTTATAGGGAAAAAATTCCCAACGGCTAGATTTTCAAAAAGAAAAACCGTAATTGTATTTTTTTTGTCACTATTCAGGGATAATTTACGGTTGGGTTTTGTAATGAAACCCAACCGTAACAAATTTGTGGTTTTTGTAAAGTTATATTACGGTTGGGTTTTGGCTTAGAAAGCAACCGTAAATTTTAATGTTAGTTTAAGTGGGATGATCATTTACGGTTGAGTTTTGTAATGAAACCTAACCCTAACAAATATGTTATTTTATTGCAAATTATATTACGGTTGGGTTTAATTATCGGACCCAACCGTAAACATAAGTTTTTTAGTGGAAATGTAGTTACGGTTGGGTGATTTCTTGAAACCCAACCGTAAATGATCATCTTCATTTCCTATATTCTTCATTTTTTATGCTTAAATCAGTCTTGTATTTGTTTTATGTTGGTGGGAAAAGTGGAAGAGAGATAAGAGAGTTTTAACCCAAAATTTTGAAAAAACCCAAAATGAGTGATTCTAGTGGCAAATTTGTGGAGGGTGAATCCTTGTATGATTGCCAAACTAAATTCTACATACCCATTGAGGGAGACCCAACTATGTATGATTATTTGGATGGTAGAGAGGTTTTAAGTGTAAGTTGTGATGCTGAAACTAAACCAAATGGAGAAAGTAGTCGTCAAAGTGAAGATTCAACTGCTGAGAATAGTCAGGTATCATTCTAACTTAAACTCTTTTTCATTTTTTGCTGATATTTAAGGAAATAAGGTGCATAATAGTGGTATTTTTTTTGTTACACCATCATGGTTACGGTTGGGTTTTCTTGAGAAACCCAACCGTAACTATACATTTGTGTTTCTGAAAAGTAGAGTTTCACAGTTTTACAGTTGGGTGGTTACCACAAACCCAACCGTAACTTATTACGTGCATGGGTATTTACTGCACTTGTTATGGTTGGGTTTTACTCTTTAACCTAACCGTAACATTGGTTTGGTTTTTTTTTGTTGTATTACGGTTGGGTCCGTCGATTATACGGTCGGGTCTGACCCTTCTAACCCTTTTCTTTGCCTTTTCTTTTCGAATTTCTTTACCTTTCCCTTGAGGGACATGTTGTTCTCTGTCCCGCTCTTCTTTTTCGTGTTGTTGCTCTTGTGGTGGTTCTCTAATCACAAGAGAACCTCTGGGTGTTGGTAGATCACCCAAGCCTTGAAACACATTATATTCCTCTTCTGCAATTTGAGGAGCACTACCACCACCTACCTCAAAAGAGGGATTATGGGTCTTACTCACGCCTCTCTTCTCAACCCCTAAATGCTTTTCGTGGCGAGGGGTTGGAGTGTGAGAAATTGGTGTTAAATTATTACCATTCTTATTCTTCCTACAACACACAAGCAATACAAGTTAGATAATTTCCAAGCAATTCAACTTCAACTAAATTTTTTTTTCACTACACAGGATTATTTACGGTTGGGTTTTTCTCAAAACCCAACCGTAAATTTTGTCCCATAATTTACGGTTAGGTTTTAACACAAACCCAACCGTAACTCACATGTAGCTGATTTGCACATCATTCTTACGGTTGGGTTTTCCTCAAAATCCAACCGTAAACTTTTAGTACAAAATGTTGTTCATATGTTACGGTTAGGTTTTAAGAAAAACCCAACCGTAATACACATGTAGCCTGATGTGCACATTATTTTTACGGTTGGGTTTTCCTTAAAACCCAACCGTAATACTCAAACCAAATTTTTATGGACGCTATTGTTACGGTTGGGATTTTCTCCAAACCCAACCGTAAGTTGTTTTTAAAAATTGGCGCAAATTATTTATGGTTGGGTTATCTTTTAAAACCCAACCGCAATATCCTGAACTATTCATCTTCTTCTCTTTGATTTACGGTCGGGTATTGAAAATAACCCAACCGTAATACTCAAGAACATGAAATATTACGGTTGGGTTTTGACACGGACCCAACCGTAATATCCACTGTGTGCAACATTTTTTCCACAAAATCATGATCAAACAGTTGTGGATAAATCAATTACAAGTTCTAAGAATACATGGGTTTTCTACAATACCTTAGATACACCATTGTTGGACTTTTCGGTGCTTGATTTTGCTTGTCACTATCGATTTCTTGTTGAATCTCTTGATTAGGTTGAAAGGAGAAGGTTGATTGCCATCACTACTAACTTTAACGCCTTTAGTATGCTTCTTCATCTCGAATTGTTGAGTTGAGTTTAATCGTCGATGAATTTTGCGAATCGGCGATGAATCAGGGAGATTACGGTTGGGTTTTGAGAGGTTTTCTTTGGTTTTAGTTTTTAAAAGTTATGATTTTTGTTAAAAGATTTAGGTTTTAATTGGTATAAGGGTAAAATCGTCATTTAACAAAACCCCCTAGGACATCCCTTATCGTCAAATTGGGTCACCTCGGCTCAAATGGGAACCCTTCAATTAGGTTTGGAGCCCCTATATCAGGCTTCTAGGATATATAGTTTTGGGCTAGGGAGTTGTTCCGACAGACAATCCTCAAGAATATCTATTAATTTGTAACAAGATCATTATCACTGGTCAATAACTCATCACATGGCAAGTTTGTATATCTGTGATTGTCTTAATTTTTTTGTGAGAATGTTAAACGTCAAGATCATTTTTTAAAGAAATATTTTCTTAATTTTTATATAGGTTTGAAATTTTTAACACAATATCATTTAACATCTCTATAAAAAAATTTGTCCCGATAGACATAACCTTGTTCTTTTCGGTCGAGACCTTTAAAAAATAAAAAATAATATTCCAAATATCTGATATTTTTTCTTTTTTCTTGTAAGTGTTATGATGAAATTACTTACCATCCAAAATGTTACCATACTCAAAGTCTCGAAGGATGAAAATATTTTTGTTTACAAATTTGTTACCTCTACTACAAAAAGAAATAGTAATAGGTATTAAATGTTTCTCAACAAGTTTTTAATGAAGTCTAATGCAGAAGTCATGCACATGCATATGTGATCAGTGCCTACCCCTCAGGACTCAGCTGGGTTTTAGACTTACACAGTTACACCAACTAAGCCCAAATGTAGGATGAGTTTGGATCAGTCGTAACCCGATCCAAACCAACAAAACTGCAGTCAAATTCTTGACCTAAGGGCGTTTGAGTAAATCCAGTTGCTAGAAAAGTAAACCAATTGTTTATATAGTCAATGTATAAATATTTGAGGATATTTCCGTAATTAAATCTCCCGATTGTTGGAAGTGAATGAGTCAACTTGTTTCACTCAGTCTTCGATAGGTTACCAAAACTAGTAACTATACCTCTTAAATTATCAAAATACCCCTATTACCGAATCCTCTTTTTTGTTCTTTCTTTTCACTCTTTTCTGTAAAATAATAAATCAGACAGATTTTCCCGTTCTCCAGAAACAGAATTTCATCTAAGTGAGTGATGGCACACAAAGTACCCATCAGGGTTCGATTGTTTGAAGAGAAGAAGATCTATTGAGAAAGGGAATTATTACTGTTAGAACAAATTTTGGATTTTAGGGTTTCTTTTAGCTGAACAGATCGAACTGCTTCAGAGTATAGATCGGTGTCTGCTCAGAAAATTCCGATCTTGACTTTTTCCTGTAAATTGTGCTGGGGGATTTAGTTTGATCCTCCTCCACCTCTCTCTAACCATGAAGGTAAGCTCTAAGCTTTCCCTTTACTAGTTAGCTAGCTTACTTTGATGTTTGACGATTTAAAGGTTATACCTGTGAATTGACTGAATTGAATTGTAGGTTTTGATATTGGGTTTTGTCTAAATTTCTGAGTTTTAGTTTCACTGGTTCTATCTCATCAATTGGGTGTGATTTGTTGACTTAGTTGAAGAAATTTAACTATTTTATCTCAATTAGGGCATCATGTTTGCTTAGTTTTGTTGGATACTGGAATTAAGAAGCTAATTGATTTTTATTCATTTTTGACGATTCTTTACTTAATTGCCCAATTAATGGTAATATTCAACGATTTTGTCAACAATTCAACTTTCTGTATACTGAAAAGGTATGCACTCTGTAAAAAAATGCATCCCCTTAGCGTAGTGATGAATAGCCACTCTAAGAAGGAAGCCTGTATTGTTGTATGCTTGTATGTATTACTCTAGCTGGTGCTAAGACTATCTCTTGTTCTCATTATCATGATGTTAGCATCCAAACACTAGTCATAGACTCATAGCTATAATATTATGGTGCACAGTCATGAGTTTTGTTCTTGATTATAAGTAAACCACTGTCTTGTTTTGGAAAGGCTCGTCTTGAACCAATTCTTTTCTTTTTGGTGTGCCATGATCGGTCTTTGATAAAGTCTGCATCATAAATCAAATTACTCGTGTTTTGGAGTTTCCCTTAATGTATACATATGAGTTTGCTTCGTATTTGATTCACCCCTAAGCTGTTATACACGTCAAGATACAAAACGCGAGCACATCAGTAGTATTAACAAATTGTTACCATTTTATTCGATTTGAGATGAACTCTGGAGTTTTATTTTTGTTTGAATTATGATTGATGGGTCTCCTAATGAGCATCCCGGATGGAAATTTGTTATTTCATTTCCTTATTATATTATTTGTTTGTTATGTAATGAAAGAATGTCTAGTAAAGGCAAACTCATTTGAATTATATTAGTAAGTCGAAAGGCAGCTTGAAGTGTTCATCTCTAATTGCATGAGGAGATTTGTTTAATCTGAGGATTGTGGTTTTCTGACATTGTTTATTATTCAAAGGCTTCTGCTAGGTCTATTCACCAAAAGCGTGACCTGCTAATGCAAGTCCAGGATAAAACAAGCCAGTCTCAGGCATTGGTATTAGTTAGTAGCAAAACTATGGAAGGCTCCTCTCCGGGATTTCAACCATCTGCAACTACCATAGACGCGCCTGGTTGCATGGTTGCTTCAAACCCTAGTGTTCCAATGGAAATTGATTCTAATGAATCAAGGAAGAGACAGAGCCCAGATGACGGCAGATCCGCGGATGATGTGTATGGCTGGCGAAAATATGGGGAGAAACATGTAAAGGGAAATCAATCTACACGGAGCTATTACAAATGCTCAAATCCTAACTGTGAAGCGAAGAAACAAGTAATACGATCTTATGAAGGGCAGACAAAAGAGATTGCCTATAAAGGAAACCATAATCATCCCGCACCACAGCCAAGTAATGAAATGGCAGTTGGTACAACTCTTTTTGTTTATAACGGGCCGGCGAAAGAGATTACCTATAAGGCAAAGCACGATCTTCCTGCGCAGAAAAACAGTGAAATGGCCGTTGGTACGAATCTGTTCATTGAATGAAGATCCCTTTTAGAACTTTTCATTCATAAACTTAGTATACTTGGATGCTTAAGGTAATAACTATTAGTTTCTTTTTGTACCCTCTTTTACATGCAGAAAAACAAACTCATCTTACCGAACCAAATGGTATCTCTGGTATTTCTCCCATCGCAGCACGAAATGAGGAAATTTCAGGTACAGCACCAAAAATGGCCGATGATATAAAGGTTGCGGAATGTGATGATCCAGAGTCCTCTATAAAGTGTGTTGAACTCAACGCAATGTCCATTAGCAAAACTCCGGCTAAGTTGAAACAGAAGCGGAGGAAACCATCTGTTGAGGTACCAGGTGAATGCCAGTCCCCTGCAATTGTGTCACCTTTGGATATTCAAGCAGCAACACCCTCAACTGTCTCAAATTCTCCAGGTCAGATGGTTACGTCAAGAACCATTGTACCCGTTGAAGTTGATTCTCACGAGTTGCAGCAGAGACAAGTTTTGGACAGCATAGTTCAGGCTATGCCATCTGACCTCAAAGGGCCTCTGATGGCCGCTGAAAGATTGTCAGAAGATGGATATAACTGGCGAAAATATGGGCAAAAACGTATTTCAGGAAGTGAATTCCCACGGAGCTATTACAGATGTACGCATCCTAACTGCCAGGTGAAAAAGCAGCTGGAACGTTCTCATGATGGAAAGCTCACGGAGATTATCTATAAAGGAACTCATGATCATCCTAAACCTCAGCCAAGTAGTCGAATGGTAGTTGGTACAATACTGTCTATCCAAGAAGAATCTGATAGAGTTTCTTTAAATGTCAAAAAAGGTATGTAGTGAATATTATGCCTGAATTTTTGGACTTGTCACTATTTGATAATTCATGGCTAAGGTTCCATCTTCTTTTCTTCCTTGTAGATAACTCATCAAATGGACATGAGATAGCATCATGTGATACCAATCCGAAGAGCATCCAACCCCAAGAGCTTGCTCATGTTGCTGCAACTCATATTGCAGCAACTGATGTGGGTGTAAAAGATCAAGGTCCTAAGTTGAATGAGCCTGGGAAGGAAGTGAATAATGATCAAGTTCCAGTGTCTAAGACAAGTTGCTCTGAATCCAATACTGAGACCAGCAATGCGCTGGCGGTGGCAGTGTCAACTCACCAGCAAAGTGAGCCGTCTCTGCAAATTCAAGGTTAATGGGAAATAGTATTTGTTTTTTTTTACTTCATTTGAGACCTTGAATTTCTACCACGAATCTGGCTCTAATCTTTACCTGTTCTCAAACATCCAGTTTACATGGTCTCTTCAAGAGATGGTTTACCTGTTGATTCTAATGAAAAGCGGGGGAGTGATGGCTCAGACAGTGGGCTCCAAGCAGGACAATCTTATAAAAAAGGAACTAGTTCTTTAATACCAACTGAGAGATTACCTGATGATGTATATAACTGGCGAAAATATGGGCAAAAGCATATTAAGGGAAATGAATTCCCTCGAAGCTATTATAGATGCACGTATCCGAACTGCCAGGTGAAAAAACAATTGGGACTATCTCATGATGGTAGGATTATAGAGATCATTTACAAGGGGAAACATGATCATCCTAAGCCTCTGCCTAGGGGTGCTATTCTGTCTGTCCAGGATGAAAGATCTGATGGTTAGCACACAAAACCGCTGTTATTTTTTAATTGCTAATGCGTGACAAAACTGCTTATAATTTTTATGTTCTTTAGGCAAGCTATCAAATGAAGAGGGCCAGAGCCAGACATCTCATTATATCAAGATAATAGGTGCCAATGAGCATCCAGTTGTCATGGCAAGTGATGATGATATGGAATCTCCAACTACACAATCAAATAGGGTCAGCGATGATGTTGAGGGTGATGATGACCCGCAGTCTAAACGCAGGTGACTAATGTTTTTTTCAGACACTAATTGAAATATGTAGGTGCTTCCGTGTATAATATGATATTGATGTGGTGAATAAATTGGAAGCAGGAAGAAAGATGTTGATGATTTAGACGTTTCTGCTATGGGTAGAGCAGTTCGGGAACCACGTTATGTTGTCGAAAAGCCTAGTGAGGTTGATGTAGTGGATGATGGGTACCGCTGGCACAAATACGGTAGAAAAATGGTGAAAGGCAACACCAATCCAAGGTATGTAAATCCCTTTGAGAAATTGATCCTCTCTGGTAAAGTTTTAGTTGTTAGACAATGAACTATTCCTTTGCGGTTAAGATAGCAATAGTAAAGTAGCAAATGAATGCTTCCTTGGTGCTTTCTTCAATCAAAGTAGGATTCAGTTTCTTTATTTTGTGAGTGTACTCTTTGACTCTCCTTATTGTTTTTCTATTTTGCTATATGTTAAATCTATGCCCATAGCCTAAGTAAATTTTTATCTATGTAACCACCATTAGTAGCTGTTCAGGTGAAAAATATTCGAGTGGGTATTGCAGTATTCATCCACCGTTGACCTATTCTGTTCCTCTCAGATCTGTAGCTTCTCTTCTGAGGTTGAGACACTGATTTAAGTAGGAAAACGCGACCCCTTTCCCCATACCCAGGAACATTATTCTGACACCCAACAATAGTGTATTAGAATCCCTTCTGAACATTTTCAAAACTAATGTTTAAAATGATGCTCTTGTCTCACTGCCCAAGTGTGCTCAAGCTGGTAGGAGGTTTTCACATAAAAGTGGCTTTTCTATCATATAGCTGTCTTTTACTTACACTTTTTTTTTTCTTTTTGTTACGTAGAAATTACTACAGATGCTCAAATTCTGGGTGCTCAATGAAGAAGCACGTGGAGAGGGCATCACACAATCCGAAACTACTCATAACCACATATGAGGGAAAGCATAACCATGACATGCCTGCTCCGAGAACTTACAGCAATGAAGCCGTAACACCAAAACTTGGGTCAGAAGAGCACGATGCAGATACCATTGACAACATAGTAGGAGCTGGAGGAGCAGGCTCAAGTCCTCAAATTAGAATGATTGAGGATAAGCATCCATCGCTGGATCAAGTAGCAGCTCAGGACATAAACCATAGCAAAATTCCACTTGATAACATAGTTGATGCATCCCCGCTTACAACCTGTTTCGGTGGTGTAGATGGAGACAAACGAAAGGAAAAGCAGAATGATACCCCTAGCTTTGACAACCCACCACCATGAAAGCATTTGTAAGCCGCTGAAAATGGGTGCACATAGGAAAAGAGGATTGGTAAATTTTGAATGTTGTCTAAGATGGTCGCCCATCAATAAATGTACTGGATATTCTTGGAGAAGGCAATGGCCTTTGTTTAGGGTATCATTATTTAGATATATAATATTTTGACATTTATTAGTCAATAGCTACTGTTTTGCCGGAGTAAATTTCCCCCTGTAGTAGGGATTCGCTTTTTTTAAATAATTTCATTTGAATGTATATTCACTAGCTTTGTAGCGGAAGACTTGTGTAATGTTAGTGTTTTTTAAGCTGATATGTTGGGTTCGCTTTCATTTTAAGGTCTCACTAGAAGGTACTATGTACGATTTTGCTTGCTATCCGAAGTAGCATATGAACCATGGTAGCGTATGGAGCTCGTTTTCATGCATTTTTATGTCACGTTGATGAGCCATATAGCATAAATTTGCAAGGGTGTGGTCTTCTTTTCATAGAAGTTCCGCATAGTAATCTCCAATAAGAAATGCGTTACTGATGTATTCCCCGACGTGGCAGCATTTAACACATTTCAGACTTAAAACAGTGTCTTTTACAGGATGATCTACATGGTGGTGCTCGTTCCAAAGCTATATTTTTATATCTTCTCCAGTAAGGCCCCATAATGAAGTGCTTGTAAAACATAAAATAGTGAGGACAGAGCAGAAAGAAAAAGAAAAAAACAAAACAAAAGAGTACCCTTGTTTCTGGGGGCCTCGAGTAGGTTTTTTGGTCACTTGTGCCCAGGATCAGCTCTTAACCGAGACTACTACAAAGTTTGTACTGCTCTAGGATGAACAACACCTTTTAGTTTGTGAATCTGCTTCATGGTTCGGAGTCTGTAATACCACAGTCTTCCCATTCTCCATCCATCCAGTATCTTGTTTCTTGTTCACTTGACAGAGAACAACTTTTCGGCTCAAGATGTTATATATTTCCTTAACGACAGTCTGGAAAGCAGCTTTGACATTGGATGAGTCTAGGGCTGAAGTTTCCATAAAAAACAACCCCTGAGCTTCTGCTAGGGACTTTCCTTCCTCCATTGTTACCTCCCTAGCATCTCTCAAATCAGATTTGTTCCCAACAAGAATGGTAACCACATTCATATCCGAGTGAGCTGTTTAATGAGAACGATGAGAAAACAGAAAGTGTTGCTTCAATAAAAATAAGTTAAGAAGGAAATAAACAGATACATCAGAGCGGCAGTTTAGCTGTTGCCGCATACTAACTGGATAGCTGTCCCATTAACAAGTTGACTAGCCCAACTAAAAGATTTCATCCGTAATATCTATCTGAATGGACAGTTAAAGCATACTAATGTAATACTAGCATTTTTCAGGAGACAGAACAATCCTCCTTGTTTGTTCACATGCAACATGACTTGTTTAAGAATCCTAGATCTTACGGTAACACCTTAAAAAGTTAATAGAAATGTGTAGGCAAGGCAAAGATTGGATGGTTACAAGTTTTGATTAATCACAACTGGGCCTTCCCTTGATTCGTTACACTCTAAACTCCAACATTTATGTATTTGGTTTTATTTTTGAAAGACCTTGCAGTCCCTCTGGTCATATCCTTGTTTCATCAGATTAACAAGTGCTGCAATTATCGTAAGATGCAAAAGCTAAGAGCACTTACAGTGAAGTTCGTTAAGCCATCGGCCGATACTATCAAATGTCTGACGTCTACTGATATCGTAAACCACAAGAGCTCCAACAGCACCTCTATAGTATGCAGATGTCACGGCTCTAAATCGCTCTTGGCCTGCTGTATCCCAAATTTGAGCTTTGATTTCCTTCCCATCAATATCCATTTTTTGAGTTTGGAACTCAACCCCTATGGTAGATTTAGAATTTGGGTAGAACTCATCCCTAGCAAATCTTGCTAACAAGTTTGATTTACCGACAGCTGAATCACCAATTAAAACAACCTTGAAAAGATAATCCTCAGTTTGTTCTTCCTCTGTATAAAAGGCCATTAGGTTAAGTACTTTTCTTTATATACTGGTTATGCTTAGAGTAATATCGTAGGGACCATATCCGGCTATACTATTTGCTTTTCAGCTTCTTCAGGCACAAAAATTCTATAAGTTCCCCCTTCAAAAGATTAAACAGAAGCATGTTAGGACAAGAAGAATAACACAAGAGAAAGGAAAACATAGTAAGACAAAAATATAAATGAACAGTATGAAATTTCGTGGTCACTAGTACTAACCCAATGCAGTACGCAAAAACTTAAGAACATACCTCCTGGGGTTCAATAGTATCCAATGTAACTACAACAAGTTCATTCAAGAATTCCACATTTTTTTGCTTGAATATTTGGCACAAAACTTCATAATAAGCGTACACCAAGCCCCAGTCCAGCTGATAGATGACATCCAACACTACATAGGGTTCCAGCTTTAGTTCCCAGCAGTCTGGACAGAAATATGAAATGAACAAATTCAGAAAAGAAGCATATCCACTTAGCTTCACTGACTTTTCTACATACAGAAACATCACTTCATAAACCTTATAAAGCAAATTAACGAAACTAATTCTGGAGGTTATGAAAATAAACAAGATAAAAACCCAAGCTCTACACTCTTTGATTAGTTCTTACACTATGCAAAAAAAATACTTCCAATATAGAGAGAAAAACCTTGATCTCAATGGTATTACTTCAAAAAAAAATCACTGTTAAAACTAGATAGATGGATATACAAATTCTAAAACTTAACTATGAATAGGAAAAATAAGTTACACCTTTTTGACTATCATTCTTCTTATGTCAATGGGTCCCACTATCACCACAAAGACATTCTCTACCTCAATAACAAACTTTTCATTACAAAAAATTTCCACTAAAAACTGAAAAAAAATTTTTTGCAAGATTTTGGACCAAAGTAGAAAAAGGGTGAAATGAAAGAATTTTGATTCCTACCTACTTATGCTATACTTCTTTCCTTAATAGGGTTTTCACTTCTGTGTCTATAGAAGTTGGTACAACATTAACAATCAGTTACTAAAAATCAAAATTTATACGATCAAAAAATGAAAACTGAAAACCCCACATTTAAATTTGTGATCTTTGGTAAGATTTCACAGCAGAATTTCAGTATCATGATTCTAATCACTAAAGCCTAAACCTAATTTCTATTCAACGACTGAGCACAATAAACTAGTTACATTGACAGAAAGAGTTTTTATCAATATAAATGAAATTAAAGAAATGGGGTGATGAAAATTTTACCAACCTTAATGAAATGAAGTAGATGGAGATGTATGTTTGATTGTGTTGTGAAAATCAACAACAACAGAGGTGAAGTGGGTTTGTGGTTGTCCAGTTAGATCGGTCTATTTATCAGAGAAAGAGAGAGAGATGTAAAGAATTAGAAAGAAATGATGAGTGAGAAAAGAGAGAAAGACAAAATTTGTATTTATAAATCTTGTGTTAAAGAAGGAGAGAAATGAAATGGTTCACGATTCAAGGTAAACAAAACATACACAAAGAAAAGGGAGCTAGCTTATTTGTGTAATTTTAGGGAAATGTAAAGAGAAGAGAAGAGAAGAGAAGAGGAGAAAGGGGACCTTACAAAAATATATTGATATTCCAAATTTCTGATGTTTATGAATAAATCTGACGGAGACGTGGAACAGTGGCAGTTAATGAGTGTGTATTATATTGGGCCTTTTATACACTTAAATAGGTGCTGGTCAGGCCCCAGAAGGGCCAGAACCACTACTATATCCAATCCGTTAAATGATGTTTCATAACTTTCGTTAGTACTAGTAGGCGCTAGGCACCAATCTAAGGTAGTTGACTAGTTTCATATATTTTAAAAAATAAAAAGCACTCTAAGATAGTTGCTTGCTGCAGGTTTGTAACTTTTTTTCCAACCAACCTGATTTTATATTTGCGGGTAAAAATGCTCCATCTAGGAGTCACTTAGAGCAAATGCAGTCGTCGACTAAAAAGCGGATCAAAGATGAAATTTGATCTTTAGTCGAGAAAATAGAGTCACAGTCGTGTGATTAAAAGTAATCTTTAATCGCTGAAATCCACTGTAGCTGATCAAAAGTAATCTCTGATCGACGATTAAATTTTATGATCAAGCGGGATACTAGAACTTCGTTCAGCATCAAGTGACGTCCTAGCAATACGTTCAGAAACATGGGCGTTGCGCTGGTAGTTCGCCTGACGAAGCGTTATGCTGAGGCTTCGCCTGATGAAATGGAGTACCAGGGTAACGCCTACCCACAAACGTGCTGCTGGAACACCGCTCAGTTGGAGCGCATTGGTAGCATGCCGCCTGGTCCAAGCGGAATGCTTAGGCTCCACCTAAAGCTAAATTAAGTTTACTAAGCTAGTTAACTAAGCTAAAAAAATTAACTAATCTAAGCAAATTAACTAAACTAATTAACTAACTAACTAATTACCAGTGATACTAACTAACTATTAACTAATTAACAAATGTAAACGGTACTAACTAACTACTAACTAATTAACTAACTAACTAACTGACTTAACTAATAACTTAAGCCAAGCGGTACTCTAGTGCTCCGCTTGGGTATACCAGGCGGTGCGCTAGGACACCGCCCGTCTCATTCTGCCCACATAAACATTTCGTACATGTACCATTTCTTCAGACGGGATGTTAGAACTTCGCCCCACCAGGCGCGCTTCTGAGATACTGTTCGTCTCTTCGGCGTGGTGCTAGGATACCGTCTAAACACAGGCGTTAGGTTAGGATTCCGCTCCACATCATGCGTTACGCTACGACACCATCTCGATCAAGCGAAATCCTAGAACTACGCCCGTCTTCCCAAACGTATCACTAAGACTTCGTCCCACCCCAGGCGCAATGCTAGAGGCCCGCTTGACTATCCATGGTTGTTCTTGGGCCGGAGTAAAGATCAAATTTTTTAATCTTTAATCTTTTAATCTAGTCGTGTGACTGTGGATGCCCTTAGGACGACGCTCGTAGATCAAAAATATTCGGGTAATATATGATTATGAAGAAAAATAATATCATATTTTTATCTTTTTGCCTCAAATTTGAACAGTTATCATTAGCTATTGAACCGTAGACTATCACCATTACTGATGTTAGTAGGGTAACAAAATAATTATGTTTTTAAGGAAAAAGGTTAGAATTAAATTTTTAAAAAAGGTTATGTACAAGGCTTAAAACAGCCCCAAAATATAGCATCAAAAACTACTTACAGTCTGTTACAACTTTCTAATGAGTGATTAGCTCCTTAAAAGAAATAGTCATAAACCATTTCCCAATTGATCCCCAAAGAAAAATTGTTGCTTTGACTTTATTAATCAGCACTTATTTTTTCCTATGAGCTTTATCTGTCATAATCTTTTTATTTCTTTCTCCCCAAACAATCCAACATATAGCAAAAATTAGAAGGGATCAAATTTCCCTTCCTCTATTTCTTCCCCTTATGAATTTACAAGTCTAGAGCTCAGCAACAATGTCGTCACTTTATACCTATCTGACATTGTATGCCCACAAATAAGGCGCACAAGAAAATCAAAAAATTGGTCCCAAGATCTTCATAAATGACAAAACCATTATGTCTGTGGGAGGGTTGGGTATTTAGGAGGGGTCTTGCTTGCACAATATGAATCCATCTAGACCATCACACTGTTGTGACATTTTTTAACCAAGTAACTTTACGAGAAAGAAGATTCTTAACAGTAGCATGAAACATGACTCCAAGAAGTTGCCAATGTGGAGAGTTTCACTAAAATGAGATACTGTCGGTGGGTGTAAAAAGTAGATATTAGGGTGGATATAACAAATGGGACCCGACCACAGATCAGAATATAACACGTGAATACGTAGATTGATATCTCAAAGAGGACATCGAAAATTAATGGGATGAACAGCTGTTTGATTGTCGTCTGTCTATGAAATAAGGAAGTAGCAAACATAAACGGAGGTAGTATATTATAGCATAGCTGCTTGATAATACTTGAACTGTGTATGATTTTCTGCCACCTTTATATAACGGTTATTGATGCTTGCCATTTAGGGTTATTGCATAGTGACATATCTCTCTGCACGGTGTGATGATTTTTTTTTTGATAAATAATTCAACTTCATTGATTGTAAAATTAGGTTGCAAATGATTTTAATGCATCAAAATTCAATAACCATAATGAAAAACCATACAACACTAGTATAAACCAAATTATTCTACAAAAAAAAGAGTAAGAACACCGGAAAATTACAACAAGAAAAATTATTAAAAGAATGTATGCATCGAGAACCGATCAAATCGGTAGAGAAATAGTTTTCGGATCATAAATCTACCATATTTAATGTTTTTTTTCTTCTTGAAAAAGAAATGCTCTAAAATAGGAGTTTTGAATATTACGATGAAGATTCCGTCCGTCGAAGAATCTTGTAAATCCAATATAAAACAATCATTGAAATCAAAAAAATAAGTTCTAGGAGTACTAAACTTAAAAGACATTAAACCCTAACTGAACTAAGAAAATATGAACAATAAACTGAAAAGGGAAAGGTACTGTTCAGATCTATTCCAAAAGGTGGGTCGCCGGAAAAAAACCTAAGGAGAGAGGAGGAAGAAGGAGAGAGCTGCGTCTGATGATGATGTTGTCTTTAACCTACTAACATTAAATCCCTCTAGAAAACATCCAAAATTCTCTCTTAATTCTTGTACTTTTGTCTCTATATCTATCTCCATCTCCTCCAACTTTATAATGGTTGGTATATGTATACTAGTTACTTATCCATCAGAAAAAAAGCACCACTGAAAAACCAAGGACATATTGCTTCTTTCTCATTATTCATTATTCATCACTCTATTAAGTACTAGTCTCTTTCTCTGTGCTGCATTACCTAGCTAGCATCTAGCTCTCAGCCTCTCCCTCAATAACTTCCTTTCTCCTCCATTTTCTTGTGGTGGGGGAAAGAAGGAATCTTAAGGAAGGAAAGAAAGAAAAGAGCTGTTCTTTTCAAGGCAAGAGTTGTTAACTTTGTTGTGTTGTCTGCTAAAGAAGCTATGTCATGTTTTAGCTTTTAGATACATAATTAGTGATTTCATAACTAAACCCCAGCTTTTGGTTTTTTTGGTAGGTTAATTATTCATCATTTGCTTTCTTGGCTTTCTTTTTCTTTCTGTATGTATTCTACATTGCAGTAATATTATTATTAAGAGGACGATGATGGTAATGGCTTTGAAACTGACTTGACATGTGTATCAATGGAGGGTTGGTGTTGATTGATAATCTTCATGAATTCTTGATCAGAGTAGTGTGGGGGTGGAAATAGCCAACTCATTGTAGAAAGAAACCAATAACCAAAAGCAATGTATGCGTGGTGCATATAGTACAGTAGCTAGCTAGCCCAGCTATGTAGCCAGGGATGGACCAAGTGTTGCATGTGGGAATAGTACCAGGCAGTACTGCATAGACAATCACACAACACATTATATACTAATAATCTAAGTTAAATTTGTTAACTGTTGTTTAATTATTTGGTAATGTGCAGGAGCTAGAATTTTACATGAAGAAGATTTGATTAAGTAGAGAGACAGCAGGGAGAAAATGCACTCAATATGGTTGTATTTGAAAGAGAACGTGAGTTGCAAGAGTACTGATTTTATTGGATATTACCAAGGTAAAGTTTGCGATAAGAATAAAATGTTAAAGAACAACAAGAAAAAGAACAAGAACAGGGTTGAAAGAATGAGTAAAGATAAGAAGATGGTAAGAAGTTTGAGTTTCAGACGAATGAGTTACAGCCAAGAACGATTTTACCGTTAACTAATTTTATCATCTTTTAGTAACTCATCACCATAGTTTAATAAAACCTGCCATGCAGAGATGTATGTACGATCTTTCTCCTAGGGCAGTAAATCTGCAGGACAGCAATGTTGGATGACAACATCGGTATCCTGAGGTTGAAATACATCCTTTACCATTAACACGACAATATATATCCAAGTCCTGAGATTCAAATATATTTACCGTTTATTTTTACACACGGTTTTCAGATCATCAGAATACGATAAAAAGCGTTATATGTGGACCAACGTGATAGATTAATCATGTGCATATCCTCTGAAGTTTAACTGTTCCAGTATTATTTATGTTTATACCTTTTCAGAGACATCTTAAGCCACAAGTTGAGTCCTACGTAGCCACTGGTATGTTAATTTTTGGATCTCTTTAAAATTTAGCTTACAAACAAAAATTTAACATAATTTTTCTCTATATGTTTCAGTTTAATTATTTATTAAGTAATAATAATCATCTTAATTATTGGTTTGCACGTCTAGCTAATGAAATTATTAATTGGACATAATCTTTTCTCAGAAGATTGTCACCCCACCAATTGGTGGTGATAGAAATTAAACATTTTTTATTAAGCTGAGTCTGTCAAAAATACATTTTATTGAGCTGGGCTGACTCTTCATGTATTGATCGTATGGGCCTAAATGTAAGCCTGAGTCTGAGCTTAATAAATAATAATAAAAACTGTTTTGAGATATACTCAAAATTTTTAAGACATACAAGATGATCCCCGCAGTTTTTGTAGGTTGATAAGGGTATTTTAAGACTAGTTAAATTACTTAGATAATTTTAATTAATTTATCTATTTAGTTTATTTATTTAATTTTTATTAACGTTTTTTTTAATTTTTTTTAAACTTTAATTTTTATTTTTAAAAACTAAAAAAATTTAAAATTTTAAAAGAAATTCGTTTTTAAAATTTTGAACTTTTTTTTTTAGTTTCTTAAAATTTTAAAATACATATTCTCTCCGTTTCAGGAAAAGAGTTACTATCACTTTTTCATTTTAACCTAAAAATAGATTAAAATAAAAAAGTGATAGTAACTCTTTTCCTGAAACGAAGGGAGTATATTTTTTTAATTTTTAATTATTTTATTAACTTTCTAAAAAAATGTCTATTTTTTAAATTTTTTAAATTTTTTTAATAACGAAAAAATAAAAAAGTTCAAAAAACTTTAAAAAAAGTAATAAAGTCTTTATTTTAAAGTTCTTAAAATTTTAAAAATAAAAATAAAAATTAATTATAAAAATATAAACGATAAGGACATTTTTAATATGGTGGATAAAAGGTTATTGATTTTAATACCTAATGATTTTATTTTGTTTCTATTGAATATGTCTCAAAACAGACTTCGTAATAATGGAAAGAGCCTGAGTTTGGTTAAGAATGATTTTTTAGGGACCAACCCTATTGTTCTTTTAAAGGGACCATCAAGTAACTAGTCCATCTATTGTATGGTGACAAGGGTATACTAGTATTATTAAATGACTAAGTTGCATTTTACTTATTTAAATTCTATTATTATCCTTATTTTTTTTTTATTATTATTTTTTTAACTTTTTTTTTTTAAGTTCGACTTGTTTTTATTTTAATATTTCCTACTTTAATCTGTTCGACTAAGTCGATTTTTTTTTCCTAACCGAACTTAGGTTCGGTTTGAGTTTTTTTTTTACTATCCAAATCCACGTCTAGTTGAGTTTTTTCTTGTTTTTTTCTTAACCAAATGTCAATATGGAGATCATATTAAGGTTCGGCTAGGTTTTTTTCCATAGGCGAACCTTAGTCTGTTTGTCGCATATGAAGAACAGATTGAGATTTGGCAAGAAAAATAAAAAACATAGTCGAACCAAATCCAATAAAAAAAAATACATAACAAAAAAATATTAAAATAAAATAAAATAAAACAATATATATATATATATATAAACTAAAATATATGGATAGGGGTTTTGGTTTTTACTTTATAATGACCTTAACCGAATTTGAAAGATGGTCCCCACAAAAGGGGAAGGGCCCCAAAAAAATCGTTCTTGGTTAAGTCTACTTGTGAAGGCATCATCCAGATGGTTGGGGTAAAGCACAAAGCTACACCAGTACGTGCTCGAATTTTTAACCATTTAGCAGTCAACAATTTAAGCAATTGGATATCCATCGGTTTTCCAACCTCATGTTTCTGAAGGCGACTCAAAAAATGACTTATTTATACCCATTCAATAGATGTGGCTATGGGATGTCCTAATGGAAGGTAAAAATACCTATATACCCTTTCACTAATAAAAGTGTAAAACCTAAACTCATTTCATTTAATTATAACTCTTCTTCTTCTCTTCCTATTTACTACCGATTGTGAGAAAAAACTAACTCTTCTTCTTCACTTCCTCTTGACTACCGATTGTGAGAAAAAAATTCCCTTGTGAAATTTCCAAAACCAATTCATCGTATCGTCGTACCAAATAGCTGTCGATATTTTGATATAAAGATGGCTCGACAGAAACAAACAAGTCGTCAATCTGATAATTAATAACCAGCCAAATTTTGTGGAGAGATTAAGAAACAAAGAGATTCTTGAAGAACATAGTGAAGAAGATGAAGAACACGAAGATGATGATCTAGATACGAAGACTGATTCTGACAATTGGACTCTCCAGCAGTGTATGATAGCCCAATTAGGTAAGGGTATACCACTATTTGGGTTTATTTTGCTTCAATTGATTGAAATTGTCACTATAATTTCTAGGGTTTTCGTTTTTTACCCAGAATCGGTAGTTTTGTATAGGTTTAAACTTCCGGTTATGACAGAATTCATCATTCCTCAAGAACGTCGATTTTAATCGGTAGTTATATTTAGTCATTAACTACCGATTAGGTCTGGTTATTTTTTTTCTGTACCAAAATTTAGACTTAATCGGTAGTTAATTTTTTTATCTAACTACCGATTATATTAGATGGTTTCGATGTAGAGGAATATAATTTTGAATCAATCGGTAGATATGTAATAGTTGTTAACTCCCGATTATGAAAGAATTCATCATTCCTCAAGCACATCGATAACTAGCGATTTTCTTTCTTTACTAAAATTTAGGCTTAATCGGTAGTTAATTTTTTTTATCTAACTACTGATTATATTAGATGGTTTCATATAGAGGAATATAGTTTTGAATCAATCGATAGATATGTAGTAGTTGTTAACTTCCGATTAAAATATTTTGAAATTGAAAAATATTAGTGATATATCATAATCGGTAGTTATGTGTGATTATTGTCTCTCGATTATATTTTCCTTAAAACCTTTGATTTCTCTTTATATAATCGGTAGATAGCTTTTGTATTTGACTTCTAATTGTTTTGTAATCGTTTGTTATTGTGTTTATTTGACTACCGATTATATTGTGTGTCCACAACTTAGGGTTTTCTGATCTAATTTTTATGCATAATCGGGAGATAATCTAGGACCCGAGCTACCGATTGTTTTGTAATCATTTGTTAGTTTGTTTATTTGACTAGCGATTATATGTGTGTCCATAGCTTAGAGTTTTATGACCCAAATTTTTTGCATAATCGGGAGATAATCTAGGACCCGAGCTACCGATTATGAATAATCGGTTGTTTTTTATGTACTTTTTCTACCGATTATATAGTGATTAAACGGTGTCTTCTTGGAAATAATTGTTCTTTATTTTATTTTTTTAGGGAAAGGCGAGCTAAGCAAGCCCAAAATACAATTGTTTCGGGGCCTTGTCGTGAAGGGGGTAAGAAAGTAACAACTAGTGCAAGAAGAGAAAAGAGCGCTAGAGGAATCTCTATCACCGAAGGAATTCAACCAAGTTTACAACCAAGTGTTCCACAAGTTAGAAATTAAGAAGAAGGAGAACCAAGTACTCCACAAGTTAGAAACCAAGAAGAAGGAGAACCAAGTGCTACACAAGGAGAAGGACAAGGTACAAAGAAGGTAATTAAGAAGAAAGGAGGACACCAAGTCCCTACCTCTTTGAAGATGAAGGGTATTGAAGCAGGCTAAATCCCTGGGTTACCAAGAGATGGAGGAGATCTGTTATTTGGATACAAAGACTCATGGGCAAAATAAATTTATTCAACTGAGGAAATAATTATAAAACACCATTCTTAAGCTATTGTTTTTTTATTCGTAGAAATGTTAATAGTTATTCTAATTATTTTATAATTCGTCGTGTATATTAGGACCATTCTCAAGCGGTTCGTCTATTCAAACCTACAGCTGCACCAAGAAAAATGAAAGACTGTCCGTTAGATGATGAGTGTGAAAGATTCAAGCAAATTATTTATGACTCAGGGTTATCTAATGTTGTCGAGAATTCAATGTTAGAGCATGACCGGGTGTCGATATTAGCCTTCCTGGAGAGAATGTATCCTGAGACCGACACCTTCCATATGCCGTTTGGAGAGATACGATCACCCCAGATGATGTGGTGCAGATTCTTAGTCTCGTTGACCATGGTACAGCCGTCAAGTTTGATTACGTAAAGCAGTTAAGCTGGGAACAACTTTACTTTTACACTCAGAAGTGACTTGGTTGGGATCGAGCGACATCCAATATTGAGTTCAACCGGTGCCTTCGTTATAAAACTAGACAGTTCAACATGGTCCATTTGATGAATATGTTTAAAGGCACTAAGGATAAAGAAGAAAAGAATCCAGAGTTTAGCGACGACGAAGTGAACGCTGCAGCCACTGCATATAGTTTCTTAGTGACAATAGGCGACGGTATTCTGCCTAAATAATAGACACACAACAAGATGTTATTTGTAACAAGTAGTTTTGTTGGTTGGTTAATTGGTCAAAGGATCTTGGACGACCCACCAAAGAAATATCTCCTTTGTGTATTGGGATGTGTCATTTTCCCCAATTGTAGTGGCAACCGGATCGACGCCAACCTTCTACAACTATTGCATCCTCTCAATGAAGTTCGTGATTACTCGTGGGGCACCGCATGTCGTGCGTTCTTGATGAAAGAGTTAAGAAAGGCATCGAGGGAAGCAACTAGCCAAATTGCTGGGAATGTGAGCCTACTACAAGTATTTTGGTAACTCTATCGATGCTTTGATTGTTATTTATTTTTTTTCTCTTTCAAGAATCAATTTTCTCATACTTGGTTTGATATGTACGCTAGACATGGATCTATGACCACTTCACGTTCCTCGATTTGTCCAAAGAGAACCCGATAGCATAAAGGAACACCCAGAGGAACAAAATACATCTTCGACAACAACCGTTCAAGGTCTAAGGAGCAGCAGTTTATTTCTTTAAGGAGGAAATTAGACTTGATAATGTCCAAAGATGTATGCTTTGATTCATACAAGGAATACCGAGATAGTGGACATATAGAAGGAAGTTATGAGTTGTCGTTTTATTATGGACCCTTGTAGCACCCCACATGATATGTTATGTATAATGCCTCAAGGGTGATGCGTCAACTCGGTTATGTAAAAGAAGAACCTTGGAGTCACATGCGTGGCAAGTTCAAATTGGACGTGGAGAATTGTGTTTGTGGTAAGGAACCTATCACAATAGTTTACCCTGGTAACCCATCCGTTGAAGATTGGAATAACAGGATGCAATATTTGATCAACGATGGGAGACCAGTCAACCGAGGTGATGAAGTGTATCCAGGCTATATGGAATGGTACCGGGAGCATTCTCATCTTCATGTGATCCGTGAAGATAAAGGAAAGACCACCAAGGCTTCCGATTATACTTGTATCATCAAAACATAATGTTCTTTCCTTTTTCATTATAATATTACAGCTCAATATTTTAGATAATAATCATTTGATTGTTATTGCATAAAAACATAAAAATATGTTTGCGTTTTTCTCCAAGAAAAGAAGATTCTTTTTTTACCAAACATATGCGGATCAAATCACGATCTTATAATACGAACAAGAGATCTTTCTCAATCAATCCCTTTGCCCCTCATTCTTCGAGAATTAGAAAGATCCTTTTCGAGTTTGAATTTTTTCGTTTGGAATCTGGGTTTTCCTACTTATTTATTTTCTTATTTATTTCTAATTTCTTTTTCTTCCCTCCTTTTGTAGTCCACTATCTTGCTTTAGATGGCTAACGAACTCGTACCCGATAGCATGTGGATTGGTTCGTTTTGGACGTCGTGGGTGTATAAAGGCGGGAGTGCCTTTATCAATTGAGAAGTTGAAAGAGCATAAAGACGTAATGGATAACATTGATAATGAAGCTTATGCAAGTAAGTTTGGGGAGAAAACTTTGAATAAGCCTAAAAGGCAAGCAGCAAAGCCCAGTAAAAGATCTCGTGGTTCATCGAGTGCTGATGGTGAAGCCAATGTCCCTGATGCTGAAGCAAATGTCCCTGGTGCTCGTCGTGCTCGTACTAAAACCAAAAAATCTAGAACTTAGATTGTGGTTGTCTTGTTGGAGAACATCATTTCCAATTGATTTGCAAGAAACTTGTTTCAGATTATAAGTTCTAACATCATTTTCATACTAAAACCAATGTCGTTTTTAAGGTTTATTTCCGGATTATAAGTTCTAACATTATGTTTAATGTTAATGAATGGTTTACTTTATGGATGATGAATGGATTTTAGGTTCTTTTTATGAATTATCGACTGATTTGCAAGATATTCATACTTCATTAGTAACTTTGTTGAAACGTTTCATTACAATCGGTAGATAAGTGGTATGCATCACCTACCGATTAAGCTTGTTGATCCGCAATTGGATGATAATTATCTACCAATTACACATGTTGTTCCTAAATCGGGTGATAATTATCTATCGATTACACCTGCTGATGGAACTGCTTGGTTTCTAGACACGTTTTACATTATAATCGGTAGTAAATACATTTTCTTAAACTACCAATTATGGAGTATGCAAATTTTGGAAATTTTATAAAATTTTAAATTTTAAATTTGGGGCAACATCTACAATCGGTTGTAAATACATTTTCTTAGACTACCGATTATGAATATGATAATTTTGGAAAAATTTCAATTTTGAATTTGGGGCAACATCTATAATCGGTAGTAAATACATTTTCTTAGACTACCGATTATACCTGTTGAAGTACGATCGGGTGTTAATTATGTACCGATTAAGCTGATGGAACTGATTGGTTTCTGGAAACATTTTACATTACAATCGGTAGTACATACATTTTCTTAGACTGTCGATTATGGAATATGAAATTTTTTGAAATTTGATAAATTTTTCAATTTCGAATTTGGGGCAACATCTATAATCGGTAGTAAATAAAGTTTCATAGACTACCGATTGTATAAATCGGAAAGTAATGGTGATCCCGATACTTCCGATTGTTTATACTCGTATGAACTTAGTGTACATATTTTCTGTACACTCTTGTTACACCATGCCTCAACAACTCTTTTTTTTTTGAAAAAAAGAGTTGTTGGGACTCTAATCTATATAAGGAGGGTGACCTCTTCTCATTTATGCACCTCCAATACATTTTAACTCTCCAACATCGAAGTAATCATCTTCAAGATTAATGGCTCAACCGTTCACGGTAGAAGAAGATTTATCGCTATGTAGGCATTATGTGCAATTCTATCAGAGGCGAGGAGAAGAACGTAGGCAAAATGGTGCAATGAGCATGAGTTATTTGGGGAGCATTCACGAATATTTTTGCGTTGACACCGGTAACCCCAATAACCGTAATTTAGACAACCAACATTAAAACTGATCGACCTCAAGGTTATCATAAGTTCAATTAAGATAAACTATCGTTAGATATTTATCCAATTTCCAAGCTCCCAAACAAACCAGTAGAGGTTGCTTAGATTACCAAGAGAAGATGTGTATCCTAGAAGTCAGAAGCAAAAATATTTTATTTCACAAAAAGTTAGCATGTTTGGATAGCACATGAGAAGCTGTTTTTTGACTTCTGGAAGTCGAAAGCCAAAGGTCAGTTTGGATATCGAATTTCAAAATGACTTTTAGAAATCGAAAAGTTAACTTTTTGTGAAGCAAAATAGTTTTGCTTCTGACTTCTGCTTCTCCAAATCATTTTGAAATTGTATACCCAAATAAACTTCTGACTTTTTTTCTTTCAGAAGCCAAAAAACAATTTCTTAAATGGTATCCAAACAGCTTATTAGTGCTTTTTATGTGATTCACACTTTCGTTTTCTATTTTTGGAAAACGAAGTTGTGAATGCGGGAAAAAGCCTTATTAACGTTTTGTGAACCTCCATAAAATGTACGCTTAGCAGCATGTCCGTGTAATTCATGGGCCTCGTGAAGAAAACTTCAGTGACTGCTGCTTAAATAGGAAGACTGTTTTGAGACATACAAAATGATTATCCTAGCTAGTATAGGTTGATAAGGGGTGTTCTAAAACTAGTTAAATTATTCAGATAACTTTGATTAATTTATCTATTTTTATTTTTATTTGTTTTTTTTAATTTTTAATTTTTTTATAAACTTGTCTTTAAACTTTTATTTAACTTTTTTATTTATTTTTTAAATAAATAAATAAATTTTTGAATAACAAAAAAAGTTCAAAAACTTTAAAAAAAATAATGATTTTTTTTTAAAAAGATTTTATTTATTTTTTATTAACGAAAAACATCAAAAAACCTTAAAAAATAAGAATAATAATTTTTTTAAAAAATAAGAATAATTAATTTATAAAAAAAATAAGAATAATAATTAAAAAAATTATAAAAAAATATATAGACGATATAGACATTGATGTGATTATTAAAATATAATGGATAAAAGATTATTAATTTTACTACTAATGACTTTATTTTATTTTTATTGAATATGCCTTAAAAATTGTGAATAGGCTTCAAAACAGCCTTCTTAAATAGCATCAGTGGCGCTTAAGGAATTCGAAGTAGTAACTTATAGAAACTGATAGTGGTCTTATGGTAAAGTAATTTCTTTTATTTGTAGGTAAATACGTATGGGTAAAACAATTTACAGCTTATAACCATGAGTTTGTATATGCAGAGCTAAATGTTGGGGATCCATCAAGGAACGTAATTGAGAAGATTTTTCAATCCTCTACTGCTACAACAAAGAATGCTAGCACTATTGAACGAGTTGTAAGAGTGAGAAATTCGGGAGAGACTCTCGAAAGGTTCGAACAGTACAGAGAGATGGTGAAGAAGCAAGCCAAGTACTGCAACAACTCTATTACGTACCACCCAAGGAGTGTCGTTGATGGAAATGAAGCATTGAAGTCTTACAGCACAACCATGAGTTGCTGCTCTAGGCAGTGGAGCAAAGTCTCTGAGCTTTGTCATAACACTGATTGTGATGTATGTAGAATGATTCGGACAGGTTTTGATACGGACGATGCCATGAAGACAGGGATTGAACATTGTAACTCAAGTTCGAGCTTCATTGACAAGAGAGCAAATGTAAAGAGAGCTGTGGTAATCTGCAGGGTCATAGCTGGAATGGCAGCTAATATGGTTGGTGATCAAGTAGAAAGTGATTATGAAGAAGGATTTGAATCAGATGGTAGTAATATCAAGGAAGGATTGTGTTCCAAGTTAGAACATTTATCTGTAAGAAATTTCGATGCTGTTCTTCCTTGCTTTGTCATAATTTTTGACTAATGACTAATGAGTTACGGGTTTCAACATTTCAAAATAAGGCATAGAAAAATTCAAATGAAACTCATTCTCATTTAACTCCTTTCGATTATTACACTCTGGTAACATTTCTCTCTGTGTCGTCTTACATGCATATTTGCTGAAAAGAAGGAAAGCGAATTCAATACTACAATCTGTTCACTCTCTACTGAGCTCAAGAACCTGGAGAGGAAACATTAATTGGAACATTTATTTTCAAGTGTATATTTCTCGTTGTAGTTCTCTAACACAGCCTTAATGGTGGCATTGAAAACTGGACTCAACGGGTACGGAGTAAACCCAGCCATCATAAATCGGGATCTCCACTTGCTCAGAAGTTCATGACGTTCTACCCTCTCAACCCCTTCACATGCTATGATATTGACCACATCCCTGGCTAGGCAATGTTGCTCGACATTGATCCGTTCCTTATCCTCCCTGGGAAGCTTTACGTCAATCGACTCAAAAATAGCTGTGTAATAGTTCAATGTCTCAATGAACCGTTGAAAAAATGGGGCTGTATTAGTATTAGCTTCTTGCTCGACTAGGGTTACCACCTTGGGTGACAAGCTCTTGACTAGTCTTAATAGTCGATCTCGATGATTATGAGTGCTTACACTCTCATCTGGCATGTGGTGCAACATGAGTGGGAAATTCACAGCCAGAGCTTCCCCTGGTCTCAGAATAAAATTTTCCAGCTCTGCGTTGCTACCAAACATAGCTCCAGCATGGAACTCAAAAGGCACATTGCACAACTCAGCAAAGTGAGATAACCTCTGCCCAACAAGTTGAAGCCCTCCATTCCTGGCGTAAGCTGATACAGAATCATCGATACCAGTGATACGGATATGTGGGGGGCCACCATTGCGACCTGCTAGAGCTTTGATTAAAGAGACCCATTGGGTTCCTTGGGAAATTTGGAAATCAATGATGTGAATTCGGTTTTCATCCTTCAGGGCATCTGAAATGGCACCATTAGCAGACATGTACCCGAACTTGAAATATGGGCATGCTTCATATAGGGAATGCATGTGAGAGAGGAGATCGGCACTGGCAGGTTCTTTACATCTTAGAGCTTTTTATATGGAACTTCCTGAGGAAGCCAGCCTGGCCACAAGCCCTTCCAACATATAGGCAGCCAACCTCTGGACCGGCTCACCACAGACTGAAACCATCTGTCTTAACTCAGCTATCAACCATTCTGTTGTTAGTATATCGTTGTTTGATATGGCTTGGCACAGGCTACAAGAACTTGTTTCAAATCTCCTCCTTGGATCGCCTCTGTCATTTCTTTCAATTTCTCGTGCTCTTGTGAAGCTTGATTTTCTTCACCATGGAATGTGCTACCGTAGCTATCCGCCATATCTGAATCAGGTTCTAGCATCATGGTTTCCCATTCTCTCAATGTGTTCCTCAAATCATCGACATCATCAGTAACCGAAGATACACTAATATGAGAACCATAGGTGGTATCTGGGGAATGACGTGAGTCAGATGGGTTAGATTGAGAATCTAGCTGTGAAATAGGGCTACCATTAGGTGAAAAACTGATGGTAGAGGGTGGACTTTGAACTGGCAAGTTGTTTATTTGGGTGCTGTTATCAAAGGATAGGTGCGAGGCTAAACCCTGAGAATCTTGAGGATAGTAATGCACAGTCAGATTCTGCGTCGGCTTACAGTAAAACCCATTGGATGCATCTGAATTCTTGTGATTCATCGACGAACTCATCTAAGAATATGCTAGGGGTTGAGTGAATGTCCAAAGGAATTGATATCGTAGACCTTAACTTGTTAACTCATTTCTTTAAAGCCATTTGCGCTAGTATAGCTAAAGGGCGGTATATTCTGCAAACAGGATTAAAAATGATCAACACTGAAACACAAATTTTAGTGCAAACCAAATGGCAAGATTACAATTTCTAGCAACCAAGCACATGAAAAAAGAAAAAACAGAAGCATTTCGAACCCTAAATTAAAATTTGGGCAGGTGAATTGAACAGCAACATACTTCAAGAATAACAGCAACAAAGTTCAGTTAGAGAAAAAGACTGCACCCTCAAATATCTTTCAAACCAAACCATTCTCAAAAATCTTACACCAAGAACCTATCTCGGAAATATCAAACCAATTTCAATGATCATAGTTTTACCTGGGAAAGGAGTCTAATCTCTTTCATCTACAGCTTCAAAACTATTAAATAAAGAGAACTCAAATCCAAAACTCTGTCTATCCAGCTCAAACATTCATTCTAATCTTTTCAGTTCATTCACTCCATCTTTTAAAATTCTTTGACCAATCTATTTTCAAAAATATACAATCTCTATGAAAAACATACGAACCCCGGAGAATCAAACTGAAATCACAAACAAACTCAAACCCAAGACCTTACGCATCTCACAAATTTAACATAAAATCCATAACATAGACTTACAAATGAAAGACTTATACTGAAGAAGTAAAGAACAACTGCACTAGTAATCAAATCAATGAAAAGTATAAACCAAAATAAGTCGATAAAATTGAAAGTAGAATCGACATACCTCTCTAACAAGAAAATTTGTCCTTTGATCACTCTTTCGTTCGATTTCCTGTTTGGTATTGAGCTTCAAGTTTCAAACAAAGACAAGGACAGTGAAAAAAAAGTGATTCTTTTCCAGAGGGAAAACAGTTTAACCATGTTCTGTTAATTTATAAACAACCTTATTATCTATTATCCCATGTTTATCAACCAAACTACAATCATACCACTGACCACTCTTATCAATTGGTGAGACAGGTCAAATGTCAATGACTAAGAAAATACGACTTTTGTTTTATGATACATATTTTCTTAGAAAACAACAAATGGTTTACATAATCATGGACTGAACGTTGAAGAATCGAAAAAGACTTATTTTTCTTTTTAGACAAAGATGAAATACGTCATGATCAAAGAGGTGTTTACTCATTTAAGGGTCAAGAACTTTTGGTAGTTATTCGTCTGAAAGTTTTGCATTAGACTAGTATTTTTCAAGGAAAATATGCACGAATTGTACGTACAACTTCTAGAAAATTGAATATGTTGATTCACTTTAATCTTACGTGGTAATCGAATTTAAGAATTACAGTTTGAATCTACCTACTACATACGAATTATATGAGCTTACGACATGAAAACCGTACAACACGAATAAGAGGCATCTTTGGTAAATCTACCAGGGAATATTATCTAATCTGATATAATGGATGTAGGAAACATAGATGTAAAATAACAAAACTTGGTATAAAAAATCAAGGTAAACAAATTTCATATACAAAAAAACCTTCCATATTATTTTCTATAAACAAAAACTATTTTCATTAAAAATGAGACAAAAACCTCATTTCACTTAATACTAATTAAATTTAGATTTTAATTATTTTCAATATACCCGAGTTGCCCTTCCCTATATAACTTAGGTATTGTAATTTTATGGTGTTTTTTTTTTTCTTCTTCTTCTTCTTCTCCTCCCCACCACGACCACCAACAACAACAATACCTCCTCCGCCACCATCACCAGCAGCAATATTACCTCCTCCGCCACAACAACACCTTCGTATCCTTCACCAACATCTTTCTTATTCTTCTTCTTCTCCCCACCACCATCACCACCAACAACAACACTTCCTCCGCCACCATCACCAGTAGCGACAATACCTTCTACGCCACAACAACACCTTCGTATCCTTCACCAACAACACATCCTCCTCCCACATCGCTTCCTCGTCGTTATTGTTTCTCCTCCACCACTATATGTCCAAATCCACCACCAACAACACCTCTTCTTCCTCCTTTTATCCTCTACAAACATCACCAACACCTCCAGATCGTCATCGCCGAAAATCTTCAACAAAATATAATGATATATCATCATTGTCAAAATTTGGATTTTTTGTTGGTGAAATGTCAGGAAAACTATGAAACCTTTTGGGGTTTCATAGTTTTTTCATCATTTTGTTTTCATCTGTAATTTTATTTGAATGAAAAAAGAAAAACTATGAAACCCCAAAAGGTTTCATCATTTGTTTTGTTTCATCTACTATAGATGAAAAAACTATGAAACCCCAAAAGGTTTCATCGTTTGTTTTGTTTCATCCGTAGTAAGATGAAACAAAAAAATATAATTGATATGTATGAAACCTTATTCGGTTTCATTGTTTTTTTATATGCTGAG